>BPLS01000526.1:291240-441863 GCA_019656275.1 Rhododendron kiyosumense
CCAACTCCACCCTCTCCGCCTACCTCCGCCACCTCACCCTCCACCCCCACCTCGCCGGCACCCCCCCCTCTCTCCAGACCGCCCAGTACGTCCAATCCCACTTCTCCACTCTCGGCCTCCCCACCCACGTGAACGACTACTCCGCCCTCCTCTCCTACCCCACCCTCTCCTCCCTCTCCGCCCGCTTCAAGAACGGAACCACCGAACCCCTTCCCCTGGCCGAACCGGGTTTCGGCCCGGAGAACGACGTCGTTCGGCCTTACCACGCGTACTCCCCCTCGGGGTCCGTTATCGGTTATGCTGTTTTCGTTAACTTCGGGCGGGAGGAGGATTACAACGCGCTGGAGGCGTTGGGGGTGAGCGTCGGGAGAGCGGTGGTGGTGGCGAGGAGGGGGGAAATGTCGCGCTACGCGGTGGTCGAGAAGGCGGCGGAGAAGGGGGCGGCGGCGGTGCTCATGTACACGGAGGCGACGGCGGAGTTTAACGGCGGAGGGGTGGAGAGGGGGACGGTGATGGGTGGATTGGGGGACCCGCTGACACCTGGATGGGCGGGGGTTGTAGGTGGGGAGAGGTTAGGGTTGGAGGATAGGGACGTCTTGAGGAGGTTTCCGAAAATACCCTCGATGCCTCTATCGGTTGACACGGCGGAGATCATTCTGAGGTCACTTGAGGGGACCAGAGTGCCCTACGAATGGAGGGGTACTTTGAAGTCCGAAGTAGGCAGTGTTGGACCTGGTCCTACCTTGCTTAACTTCACTTACCAGGTTATTTTTGGACCACTTCTTTGTTCTTTTCTTTGTGTGCATTTGGTACTGGAAATCTGGAATTATTGTCGTGTGTACTGCAATTGTATGCGTGTTGTTAAATAGTAACTTCATAATGTTAATTGTAAATCCCGAGTTGGTCTAGTGGTCAAGGCCAGAGATTCTGCATTTGCTCCCTCCTAAGATGTCAGGTTTGTTGAGCGTTGGGCCGTTGGCTCATTCCTTAGGTGTCAGGTTTGCCCTGACTATAGTGTGAGATTGGTGCCCTAGATTAACTGAGGTGCGTTGTTATTTGTAGTTTGATTGTGAGGAGAGGATGCCCGGATTAGGGTTGTTATTGGTACTGTTGAATTGGGTAGCTGTTGACTTCGTTTCAAAAATTAGCGAAAACAGGGTTCTTGTCCAGTTCACAGGCTCAAGAGCTCCTTTTGTCTATTTATTTCGTTTGGGAATCAGCCATTCAGTAATAGTGAAGCCCAGCTTGGATCAATTTAGTGAATTTTGCGGTTGCTTGACTATTAGTCTTTTGGCACATTTTAATGTAGGCTCCGTTTGTTTGGACGTAAAATATTTTCCGGTAAAATGTTTTACCTATTTTCCGGTGTTTGGTTGTGTAAAGAATGAGGAAAACATTTTACATGTAAAACATTTTCCATCAATTGGATGAAAATGACTTACCCTTAAATCTTTCGTAAGTTATTTTCCGAAATGAATCTGTTGCTTTCTATTGCAATTCTCATTGCATAATTTCCTCGATCGTCAGTCCTGACCTACGTTCAATTCCAATAATCTCATATCTCTCCACCGTTTAAGCTCCCCATCTCTCTTTGAACACTATTTTGTTGATTTCTGAAAATATTTTCAAGTGCCAACCAAACACCAGAAAATAAAAGTTTGAAGTTTGTTTTTTGAAAAAACATTTTACATGGAAAATATTTTACATTGTAAAACATTTTATATCGAAACAAACGGAGCCGTATAGTAGGCATTTTTGTGCTGCCCTGTTTCTGTTTTTTTTTTTTTGATCATCTTGCCCTGTTTCTGTTTGTTAGCGTTTTTAGTGCCTTGCTTCTTCTTTTTTATCCCTCTTATACATGTCCAGCTTTCATTATCAACCAAAAAAAAAAAAAACAAAGAAAGAAAACTTGTCACTTGTTATGAGTTTTTTTGGGTAAATAACTTGTTGTTATGAGTCGTCATTATTAGTAGAACCTTTTTGTATTGGTATTGGTTTTTGGTCAAGGTAATGTGCCTTCTATTGGGTAACGTTGCAGGCCAGCAAATGCTGATGCAAAGATCTTCTTTACTTCTTTGCTTTGATTTTGGGGGTGGGGTTGGACAGCTTTTGTGTATCTTCCCGTGCTAGCATTGTAGAAAGTGTACAATAGATCACAGTGCTTGGATGAAATCTATCGGGCTCACGTATACGTGTATGGCACGTGTTTGGCACGGGCACAACACGACACTGTCCGGACATGTGTTGAGCACACCGAAAATGTGTACAATTTTTTTTCTTAAACTTTAAGTCATGTTTTTATACTAGGACACATTGTGGACACTCTAAGGCACGGTGGGTACACGTTAAGGACACATTAGATGGTTAAAGTATAATTTTTAAAACTTGGTCCGTAGCCTAAATTTCTATGGATGTTTAGTTCATGGACACTTTTTAAGTGACAGTTGATTTGTATCTCCATAATGGCAACATTGTTTGTGGGTTTACCTTTGTGTGGTAGAACTAATGTTTCGAATATATTTATGAGATCATAGGATATCCCTACAACACAAACAATAATATTTTATTTGACATGTCCACCACTCTGTCAGTGTTCTAATTTTTGAAAAAATGACGTGTCCACATAGTTTCGTGTCCATATCCGTGCTTCTTAGGGATGAATAATCATTGGACTTGCATGTTTTTTTTATCCTTTTAAATATTTTGTTTATCCATGCGATTTGTTTTAAAGCCAAGTGGCTGAAAAGTTATGATGACAATGAACGCTTAACTAAATGGACCTGTTAGAATAGTGATCATATGTGGAGATATGATTGACTATTGGATGATGAAGGGGAGGTAACATCCTGAGTCAGATTTGGTTAATTTAAACTCAACCCAAAGACATGTTCTGGAGGCTTTATAATAAGCGCCATCTATTTCAGCTAAGTATCTTGGTCATTTCAGATTTTGTAAAGAGTACTTTTGCACGCCCATGAACCAATTGCCTTTGAGCACTAAATCTAATAATATATTGGTTCCTCATAACACAACTTGGTATGACACATTCTCCACTGAGCTGCTGAAAGAGTGTTCTCCAATGACCTCCAAGCAAAATGAGGCCAAAAAGATGGTGATTTGAAGGATGGTCAACACAAGTTGGTTGTAGATGAAAATGTGCTCACACATCCATTCTTTCTCTTTGCTAATAAAATGGGTGTGCATTCCAAGCGGTTTAAGGTCATCCATAAGATCACCTTTAAACCCAGAGGCTTGTGCTCAACTTCTGCCAGCAACCTTTGTCTTCCCCGATACATGTGGCTTTGTCAGTGTTTTGGTTTATATACCTTGCACGGGATAGGTCAAAAGTGACCCTGCCTAATGAGTGCACATAAGAAATTTAGCTTCCTTATGCACCTCTTAATTGGTTATCCCATTCTCATGCTTTCTTCTTTGGTTCTCCCTGCAAGTGTCTATGGGTTGTTTATCCCCATTCCGTCATGCTTTTTTGCAGGTGGAAAAATTGTGGCAACTAATTTTGCGTGGACACTTGACATGAAAATTCGAAATAATTAGGGACGAGAACACGCCGTGGGACATGGCCAAAACGTATTTACATGGAAAAAAATGATACTGGTTTAGCAAAACAAGGCCTATTCAAAGGCCTGTTCTCATAGTGCATTTGTATATAGTATATATGGAGAGAGATGGCATGCCTATTCTGGTCGCAGCAGTCATCTATAGAGAGGAGATAGTGTCTTCGAGCAAGATTGATGGAGAGAGCGGGGGGTTTCAATCTGATCGAGAGAGAGGGAGAGTCATCAATCAGTTCAATTTAGGGTTTCTATCCGATTATCAATGAACTGCAAAGAGGGATATCCAATGAACATTGTCAGGTCGGGTATGGTATAATATATTTGTATTATCTGACATTTTAACCCAAAAGTTGTGTACATGTTCACCGCTTACAAAATTTTAGAAGTTACATACGCAACCCTGTCATGTCTTCATGCATGCCCCTGCTGAAAAAGTCAATAAAGTTTAGTAGACATGCTGCGTGGCGTGTCCTGCCCAACATGGATATAGTGACCCTCCTAGATGTGTTGGTGCTTCATAGGCTACAACCCTTTTTCTTTGTTGGTGTTGTTTGTCCAACTTAATGTACATGGATTTAGATTGCCATTGTGCATTACTTATTCAAAAAAGAAGAAGATTGCTAGTGTACATCAATTTCTCTTCTTTGTCTACCGATGATCTCAAGGGAGGGATTTGGTTGCCTTGATTCAGTTTTTTGCTGGAATCAAGGGATACCCTTGTTTGAAGTATAATTATGATAAGCAAGTTATTTTGAGTGGAGAGAGAGAAAGGAAAAAGTGTTTGTTGAAAGTAAGATTCTGAATAGTCTGCTTCCTTTAGACGTATTCGAAGTATTGTTTGTTTTTGGATTGAACAACACTACTTTGTTTATTTTCTCTCAGGGTGAGAAAAAGATGGCATCAATCCGGAATGTATTTGCTGTCATAAGAGGATCAGAGGAGCCTGATCGCTTTGTATTGCTTGGCAACCACAGAGATGCGTGGACTTATGGAGCTGTTGACCCCAATAGCGGGACTGCAGCCTTACTTGACATTGCTCGTCGGTATGCTCTTCTCATGCGTTTGGGTTGGAATCCTAGAAGAACAATCATTCTCTGCAGCTGGGACGCAGAGGAGTTTGGGATGGTAGGGAACATTCTATCTCCAGTTGTTACCATTATTGTCATGGCATTATTGGTAGGATGAGGGAGTCTATATCTAAATCCTCAATCCGGAAGACTGAAAGTTTTGGAAGTTGAAGGGGCAATGCAAGTCTTTGATGACCCTAGCCTATGTGTACGGAATATCAAGGAAAGGCATTTGATTTAGATGCTAATGTGTAGGGATACAGTATTAGACTTTTACAGTTTTTTTTTTGGTCGAAAGTAAGCATTGTTAGTTGTAGTTGGTGGGGTTTGAACCCAGTCAAATGCATGGGAGTACATGGTGCCTACCACTTGGCTACCACTCACTCGTACAAGGCTTTCGTATTGTGCAGAAACCTTGGAGTTTTTCTTTAATTTATTTGCTTCTGCCTTCCTACTTCATAATGTAAGATGAGATGGTGTCACTGTATGTCTAGAAAAAGGGCAATGATAGCTCACCTGAACAATGATGCAAAAATTTTAAGTGCAAACCTTGCATGATTTCTGCTAATCAGACTAAGCGGAACACCCGTGTCTCCCACTGACCCAATAGTGTTGTAGTCCTATGAGAGATTTCCCATTGGGCGGTGATACCACCATGTCCATGTGGTACCACTATTATCCCCAATATTTACTGGAAAAGTGGCAGAAAACATTTGAATTGATTACTGACTGCAAGTGGGAATGTATCTTGATACTGCAGTCACGAGATAAACAATTATTCGAGGTTGGACCCTTTAGAGTTGTATAGGACCTCTTTTTATATTCTTCTTAAAGGTCTACTCACTAGTGGTAAACATATCTTCCCAGAGATGTAAATTGGTCAGTGAAAATTCCACTTGGTATGGTTTTTTCCTGGTAATTCTCACATTCATTAAGTTGTTGATTGTTTTCAGATAGGATCTACTGAATGGGTTGAGCAAAACCTTGTGAATCTGGGCTCTAAAGCTGTAGCCTACCTTAACGTGGATTGTGCAGTTCAAGGTCCTGGTTTCTATGCTACTGCAACTCCTCAGCTAGACAATCTCCTTTTAGAGGTCACAAAGAAGGTAGAGAAGTTGCTATTGAGCACAGTAAGAGAAAAGTATCTAAACTGTTCGCCATTAGAGGGGTCAACATTATTTTCATGGCGCTACCTGATATTTAGCTTGCTTTGTCTCGGTTGTGATTCTTAAATCTTTCTCAGGTTAAAGATCCTGAATCAGAGGGCATGACACTTTACAACAAGTGGAAAACTACTGACAGAGGGGTGGATGTAAGTTCAACAGAATCCCTGTCTTTTGACTGTTTGAAAAGCGCATTAAGTGCTACAGAGTTCTAATTTATTACATGGGATGTTCCAATTTCTTTGCTATTATCTCCCCAGGGATCCATGAAGTATTCAGGATCATTTCGTAAGAATTTTCATATTCCAACTTGATGCGATCCTTTTTATTGGACTGCAGATCCTGAGATTCAATGGAGCAGATTCAGATTTTGCTCCCTTTTTGCAACATGCCGGGGTTCCGTCTACTGAATTATATTATGGCAGAGGTTCGTGACTCATCCAGTATAATGTATATACAATTGAACCTTAGCTGGTTAAGCATGTATAATCAAGTGCAGGGGCAGTTCTCTCTCTCTCTCTCTCTCTCTCTCTGTGTTAAGTATTCACACCTAAGAGCATGGTATGTTTAGCTAAGTACAAATAGAAAGTAGTGTCATGGTTGTGAGCTAAGAAACACGAACATGTCTCCGGGCCTTTCGTATCCTTATCGCTGATGTGTCCAACACGGACATGCTAGGACTCGTTCCCAACACGTGTTTCCACACCTCAGTTTCTCCGAGAGTTGTAACTATGCATCTCATCACAGGGGAGCAAGCTTCAAATTCCCCGTCTTCAAACTCCTCTAGAATCACTTGGCTATAGAGGCTGAACTACGTGAGGAGCTTCCCTCCCTTCCTGTGGATCTCCGTCTCCATTGCCTATGGTTAAGATACAGTGAGGGCACTGAGCATCAGCACTCCCTAAGCCACGATAATTATAATATTCGATGGAATGATAACAACATTAGATGGATATTTTTGTTCCCTTCAATTCTCTGGAACTAAGAGAAACTACTCTTCTGAAGGATTGTAATCTGGTTATTTTCTCCTCGTCGTTTATTTCCATGCAACACTTAGCTATATCTTGTAAACTTTTGTCAGCGTGGTCATGTGAACCTTACCTGTACTAAATTTGCAAATGAAGTTTTGGCGTTAAGAACTCTTGTCTATTACTTTTAATTTCCGCATGCCAATGTCATTTTTTGTGTATCTCTTCGTTCTTGTGCAGATTTTCCAGTCTATCATACTTCTTTTGACTCCTATAACTGGATGTTAAATCATGGAGATCCGTTGTTTCAGCGTCATGTGGCGAGTAAGCTTCCTATGTCCTCCAGCTTGCGTTCATAACTCATTTGGTCCCTAAGTGCATGCACATAACCAATAAAGACTCTTTTTCATCAAAATGCTGTTATATTGGCCACCTATTTCATGTACCGAAGATTATATGGCTTTTTTTCATTGTATTTTCCTTCAGTTGCTGGAGTCTGGGGACTTCTTGCACTTCACCTGGCTGATGACCCAGTTCTACCTTTAAATTACCTCTCTTATGCAGCTCAATTGCAGGTACAATTATTGTCTTGACCTCGGGTACCCTCAACATTATCCTCTCCCACAAAAATAAATAATAAATAAACTCGAGTCCGCCCACTATTCCATAGGATAATATTATGCTGGATACTTACCTGAGCTCTTTAAAGTGGTGGTGCCAATTAGATTAATTCTTGAAATGCTAAAGTCGGTTACTGTGATAAAATGATTCCGTCAGTAATATTCGGGCATTCTTGTTCAACAAATTACCCTGTTGTCAATAATATTGAGCAAAGTCCATTTTGACCCCTGTGGTTATCGCCATATGCGGATACCCGCCTCATGGTTCAAAACTAAGCACATAATCTACCTATGGTTTTGAATATGTGCGGATAGACCCCCTGCCGTCATGTTTTCCATCCATATTAACGGACACAGCATTAAAAGACCGATATACCCTCATCATGTCTCTTGATTCTTTTTTTTTTTTTTAAATCTAATCACACCATCCCTTATATCAAAAATTAAATCCAAACCGTTGATATTGTAAATTTTGACAAGTACTACATCTCTGCCAAAATTCAAGTCAATCAAAAAATGAAAAGCCCATGGTCGAATTGATTTTGTTATGAAATTAAAATTTCAAATTTGAATTTAGTAAAAATTAGATTAATGGGTTATCGATGCTTGATCGAGATGATATTTACAGAGATACTCTATTCTTTATTTAATACATTATGAACAACTCAAATTACATTCTAGAGGCGTGTGAGATACACCTCAATTAATATGGATGGAAAACATGACGGTAGGGGGTCTATCCGCACATTTTCAAAACCACATGTAGGTTATGTGCTCAGTTTTGAACCATGAGGGGGGTATCCGCACATGGTGATAACTATAAGGGGTGAAAGTAGACTTTGCTCAATAATATTTAGCCATTCTTGCCATAGATAATGTGTTGGCATTAAACATCAATTTCCGTTGGAATTACTCTTTTTTTGTGTGTGTGATCCTTGATTTTTCTGTCAAGGATAAAGGAAAAACGAGTGCTCTATGTTTGATGAAATTTTAAGATGGTGGACACTTCATAATATAGGTCACCAATTACAAAAAAAAAAAATGTTCTTATTCAAATTTTGTTGCCTTATGCTTTGTTCTCTTTCAAATTCAAAAAGAATTTTTCAAAAAATTCCACCTAGATTCCCCCTACTTCCAACATTTCTCTCTCTATCTCTCTCCACTTATTACCCCTACAATTTTTCAAAAACCAAACCAAACAAGGCATTAATGTCAAATGTTTTAACAAACCAAACCAAACTGAGCCCTATGTTCCAATCACTTAGGGTCGGCTACAAATGTTTTAATGATTCTTTAAATTATTTTTCTATGGCAGGAGTATACAAATGTCTTGAGTAACTTGTTGGAAGGGAGTGTCTCTCTACATCCTATAACAGCATCCATCCAGGAATTTGTTGTTGCAGCCAAAGAAGCCGAGGAGGAGGCAAAGGTTAGATACCAAATTTTATGCTAGAACTATAGCAGAAAGGGAAATCTACTCTTTGGTATCATGTTTTAGGAACTTTATACCAGGCAGAAAAGTTCCTAGGAAAGAAACATGCACATGGAACAAGAACATGTATACCACGCAATCTATACATGAAGATGAGGCAGTTTTTCAAAAACATGTGAGCAATCTGGACAAATTTATCAAAATACTAATATGGAAGTGGATTTGATTTTTTATCCTAGAAAAATGTCTTAACTACTCCAAGAGGTAAAGTTTAGGCCAAATCAATAATGGATGTCCAATATTAGCAAAACTAGATGCAGGGTGCACCTTAACGAGACATGCCAAAACTCCAACTATGTCTCGTGTGTGTCTAAGAGATAGACACGTTCAAGCTTAGTGGTTTTAAATTAAAACATGACTTAACATAACACACATGGATGTGAGTCTGACAGGTGTATGTTCAAGAATTCTTGAAAATAGTTTCAGTCCAAAACTTGTTTCCAAAAGTGTCCCAAAAAATGTGTGTAAAATTTGAAGTTGGGCTATAACAAAATGTACTTTCAACATTAGAAGTCTATGCATTTTGCTTCAGTTACTCCTTGATGCCTTCTTATTTACACGGAGATTTTATTTTACTTGAACTGAAGAAACTGAGAGCGCAAGAAGCTCCAGGCAGTACTTCAGAGTTGAAGAAGCGCATGTTGAATGATCGGTTGATGTTTGCTGAGAGAGGCTTCTTGGATGCTGAAGGGCTTCACGGCAGGGAGTGGTTCAAGCATCTGGTAAGGATTGGTGCGAGGTCAACTTAGGGCTCATTTGTTTCACTAAGCGCATTAAGTAATCTTGTCTTACAAAAAAAAAAAAAAATTTGATGTATAGCTACTGTTTTGTATATGCTGTTGTTCTGTGGGATATAAAATCAGACAGATTTTGTCATATGACCGCGAAAGCTCCGATCGAACATAGTACTTACGGTCCTCTTGAAATGAAGTCGAATCCGACTCTCAAATTCTGGTCAAACACTTCTTCGAAAATTACTAGTTACAAAGAATGAACAGAGACTGCACGTACAAATTATTTTAGCTCCGCTCAAGTTTCATTATGTTATGTAAATCGGCTATTCAAAATCATTCCAGTAGCTGTGCTAATAAATCGCACTCATATGGCTTAATGGAATCGAATGCAGGTGTATGGGCCCCCAGGAGACCATGATGGCGAATTGGTTTTCTTCCCAGGAATAGCTGACGCAGTTTCTCGGTCCAGAAAAATGAACCGGACAGAAGGGGATGCAGTGATTCAGCATGAGATTTGGAGGGTGGCCAGGGCCATTCAAAGAGCTGCCTATGCTTTGAAAGGCGGACTCACCTAAAACTATCTAAAGGTCTCTACCCCACGCACAACTGGTGTACAAAGAGAGAAGGGCGTATGTATGGCAAAATTATTACTTGCTTGCTCCTGGGGCCTTTTCCAGATAATATGTGTGGGCTTCACGACCAAATTTGTGGTGGTGCTCTAGGAGCACTGAATAATCACTCGTGTATGTATCCCCCTCCCCACCATAACTTTTTTGGTAAAATATAGTTAGCTTTGGTTCTTACTTCTTCGTTGAGCTTGTGTTTTGAAAGTTGGTATTTTCAGGCAATTGTAAATTGGGCATTTAAACTTACTAACTTTTGTTAAATTAATTTTTTTTGAATTTTTTTTTTTTGATCTGCAAAAGGGTGGGAAAGGGCGACCAGCGCAGCTTCTCTCCTGGGCGTGACCATAGGAATACCCGACCCGCGGTGAAATGTCCAGTTCAAGTCATAACCACTACCCGTGAGGGCAAGTTGTCACCACACCACCACGTAGGTATTATTAGATGGATAAGGGCCATCTGCGCGAAAACTGTCAAAGTCCCACAAGGCGAGGAGGAACAAATCCTTGCTGGATGGTGCTTTTGGGTTGGAAAAACTTGGGGTATATGGATTACAAGTTAGATTTGTGCCTAATATATATATATACCTTTGCAGGTGCAACACGGGAATCGACCAAACTCTGCAATCTCCAAAGATCTTTACGAATGATGGTAGAATTTGATACTAATTCACAAAGGAATGTCTGTAAACAAAACAGAGAAAATTCTATTTTTCCTCGCCCCTTCTTTCCCCTCCTTTTGATTCTTATTGTCGCATCACAGTCGGCGATGTCTGCCGGTTCACGGTCGCAGTCATTGCCGATTGAAGAGAGGCAAAATTTGATTTGTGGAAAGGGTAACTAAACGCGGATAAAAAAAAGAAGAAAGGGAAACTAAACTATCCCATAAATCATGCTAGATTTGATTTTTTTAAACGAGTACAGTGATTAGATTAGTTCCATTAAAAATTAGTATGATCCAATATTAGTTCCATTAAAAATAATGCAAAACTTCTAATACCAATAGTGTGCTAACGTTTGTTCCATTAAAAATATCAACAAAACCGTCAAAATAAAGACCAAGGTTGATTATATTTACTAATATTCAGAAATTCATAATTTAATTCTTTTTTGGTACAAATAATTTAAGCTTTTTTATTTAATAGTACATGATTGTATTTTGTAGTGAAATGATTTGAAAAGTTAAGACAAAGATAGAGAGTTGTTCGAACATAAAGGATATTGACACATATTTTATGCTGAGTTTTCTCTGGGTTTTTTGAGCTTTTTTTTGTTTTGTTTGTATTTGAATTTTTTTTCTAAATTTTTAGTTTTGCGTCAATTTTTTTTTGAGCTTAAAAGTGGTTTTTGATCAAAATATTTGGGTAAAAGTGAAATTTTTTACTTTTCTGATTCATCTCGTCACAAATCGGAAAGTCAAAAAAAATTGGCGCAAAACAAACAAGTGCGAAAAAAAGTTAAATAAGGGACAAAATGTTAACTTTTAGAAAAAATTAAGTGGAACGGAGAGAGACGTACTTGCGGGTATAGATCTCTTTTGGATCCGTTTTGGGTTCCAAAAACATGATCGGAGTCGCATTTTGTTTAAAATACTTATGTTAGGATCCCCGTAAAAAAATAAAATTGAATGTTTCATAAACATTCTTACCAATATACTATCTAATTACGCTCATTTTTTTTAGGAATCCTAAACAAAATGAGCAATTCCGATTATTCTTTTTGGACCTGACCCGAAACAGTTCCAAAACAGATCTATAGAATAAAAAATAGGAGCATTTTGAAATTAAAAAAAGGAATCATAAACAAAATGAGCAATTCCGATTATTTTTTTTGGATCCGATCCGAAACAGTTCCAAAACAGATCTATAGAATAAAAAATAGGAGCATTTTGAAATTAAAAAAATGCAATTCCTTTTGGACCCGATCCGAAACAGTTCCAAAACAGATCTATAGAATAAAAAATAGTCGCGTCAGGTAGGGGTCGAACCTACGACCTTCTGCTTAGGAAACAGACGCTCTATCCACTGAGCTACAGACGCAACCAGTTGTTAGACCGCTGGTCAAAAAACATTATATAGTATATTATTTCGTTTTCTTCTTTCCAAACGATTTCATCTTCCCTCCCGATTTCGTGATTTCAAATCCAGATCGCGCTTTGTTACATTCGATTCAAGCCAGAGCTTTCACTGATTCGCACGCACGGATTTTGAATTCCACAGAGAGAGAGATGGATGAAACAATCGGAGTGTTATGCAAAACACTAGCCTCGTTCTGCAACCACCTCCAGAGCAGCTGCGACGCTCTCAAGCAATCCGTCGAACGCCGTCCCATCCCTCTCGGTAACAACCTTCCCTCACGCCTTAACTCACATTATATGCGAGTGCACGAGTGAATATTGAGAGCACGAACGGAGGGTCCTAGTGACTATAAGCTCACGCCCTAAATCACATAACGCGCGCGAGTGCGAAATTATCTTTGCAAAAACCATCTGAAACTGATGAAATTTGCGGGGACGAAGATTGAGAGCGCATAACTTGGATTGAGAACGCGAGCGGAGGGTTGCAGTGACTATAAGCTCACGCCCAGTTTTCTCTTTCCTTTCTTGAATTTCGCTTATTTTTTCATTTTTTTTTTTTGGGTTTGTGTCTCGGAATTTCACTTAAAAAACCAAAAAGTGTCTTGAAATGGTCGTACTTTTGGTGTAATTTTTGTTTCCAGATTCTGCTTCGACGACATTCGTGCAGTGCCTGAACCGCCGAGTGTGTACCACCAGCAGCGACCTAAACTTGCTCGAGTCCATGTCGTTTGGCACAGTATCGTTTGAGGAGCTGTTGGGTTACTGTAATGAGGTCTATAAGAAGAACCAGAGTGATCTTTCTGAGCTCGAAGACCACCTCAGGGCCTTGGGCTATGCCCCCGGTACATTCTCTCTCTCTTTGTCTATCTCTAACCCTAGCTTCAATTTGCGTCTTCAGGTACTATGATAAGGACTCGTTTAATTGTCGGATTATTTTTAGGTAGGATAGAAAAAGATGGGATTAAGAATGGGGATGGAGGGGACCTAAGAAGCACTGACACAGATAAGAACACGCAGACACGTCATTTCTTCAAAAATTAGGGCACAGACACGTTAGGGACACGTCGAATGTAAAAATGTATTTGGATTATATATGTATGTCATCAATTATGAGTCTTATGACAATATTGTGAAGATACAAATTAATGTTCCAAATATAAGTATATATGAACTATACATCTGTGAAAGATTTCGCTTTGGGGCTGGGCTGAGTTTTAAAAATTACTTTTTAACCTTTAATGTGTCCTTAGCACGTTCCACAGTTCCAAGAGTGTCACCAACGCGTCCTAGAGTATCATTATCAACAATGTGTCTGAGTACAAGAAATATAATAAAAAATTGGACAAATATGTAGGCATGTCCGACATGTGTTGGGAGTGTCGTGTCGTGTCCGTGACTGACACATGTCGGACACAGATACATGAGGCCCGTAGAGGTGTTCGTGCTTCTCAGGAAGGGGCAAGTGGAATCCACGTGATAATAGAGGGTTACATGATTATCGAGATTAGTTGTATTGTCATTTTTCAGATGGCTCAGTGTGTTAAAGATGATGGGGATTATTTTGATCGGTAGATGAGGAGGGAGATAATCCGGAGAATGGGGACTAGCTAATCCCCCACAGGACATGAGTTACTAAATGGACAAATAGTCCCACCTTGTCTAGTTCAATGGTTAATTTGCGATGCACACAAACATGGGTCTAACAAATAATGGGAAACCCGTGGCCCCTTGTGTTCCCCTAATCCTAATCCTACATTTATAGTCCAGCAAGCAAATGAGCCGAGTTGTTATGGGGTGTGCTTGATGGTATTGTTTGTCTAGCCACACGTGTCGCTGATTAAACTTTGTACAAAAGGCTAGGGTAATTCATTATTTCAAACATTATATGTGTAGCCTTGGATCCAAACATTATTTGAAGATGACCTTTCTGTTTTGAGAAGGATTTGAACCAGAATATATTTGTTTTTCTGCATTTGTATCATCTGGGCCACCAATATCATAATGGGTACTGACATGTGTTTTTCGATTTCTTTATGTTCTACATTTGTATCCCTTAATTTGTGTCTTTAGGATTATGCAGATTCCTAATAGTAGCACCCGTTGATTGCTGTTTTTGTTTTCTCCCTGTAGAACCTGAGATTGATGAAAAAGATGAGACCTCTGATGATTCATGTGTGCCTCTTGGGTTAGATTGGAAGATGGTTGATGCCGATCCATTGTATCCTTTAATAGCTTTAGTTTCCTCACCCGTCGTGGGTACTGTTGTTGTTGTTGTTGTTGTATAGCGTGTTTGGTTGCTAAGAATGTTGGAAAAGTGAATATTTTTTAAGCTAGTTGACTGGTGGATGAGTTTCTCTTTATTCCATCTATTTGGCATAGTTGGCTGTTCTTTGCTGCTTTTTTTTTTTGCTTTTCAACTTTTGTAAATGTTGCTTTTCAGCGCCCATTTCAGTATCTGATTTAATGGATGAATTTGGTTGAATTATTTTGTGGTGTTGTCAATGAATTGAGTTTAAGTAAACCCATTTGATTAAGAGGACTTATGGACTCTATTTAGTAGTTTGGCCTTTTATTATTTATGTCCTTTTCCAGTTTTCAAGCTTCAATAGTTGTTTAATTGATTTTGTTGCTCGTAAATCATTTTGTAATATTGTTAAAAGAAGAGATGTCTGGGTGTGTTATACTTCTTAATCTTGAGATTACTGTTTGATATGGGGATCTTTAGTTCTTCCTAAACATTGTTAGACTGGAGGATTCAATGAGCCTACAGGATCTTGGTCTCTCAGATGTCTGTCTGGCAACTATAGCATCTCAAGGTCAGTAGATGTTAGATTATTATGGGTTTATTTGTAATTAGTTTATTAGTTGTTTTATTGTGTAACTAGTTCATTCTCTAGGACCATAGTGTAATTAGTCTAGTGTGTTGTATAACTATGTCATGTTGTATGCTTTGTTTGGTTTGTGATTTGAGTAGTGTTTTTGGATAATGAGTGGAGAGAGAAATGAGAGTAATGATTGGAGAGAGAGGTAAAAAGTGGAGAGAGATAGAGTGAGAAATGAGAGTAATGATATAAAAGTAAGAGAGAGAAATGAGAGTAATGATTGAGTTGAGAAATATTTTTTGAGTAAAGTAGTGAAGTGAACAAGGCGTAATCATTATTATTCTATGAGAAAATAACCCTAATCTTTGGGTTCCCGTTCCTCGTCTCTCTCTTCCTTTACAATTTCACAATAGATGATCATGGCTGTAGCTTTTGTTTAATACTCTTTGACTACAAATTTTAGCCCTGAGTATCAAATGTAAATGGCTCAATTGCTATTTGCACATCATGTTAGTGCAGTATACCTTAGGCATGGGTGAACCCACAGTGCAAAATAGCTAGGAATTTTGCAAATAGTGATGAAAGACTGAACAGATCAGATGACAAATATTCTGTCGGTGGCTATGATATTTCTGTTATGGCTTCAACTATAGCAGCAGATTCCATTGAACCATGTATAACTGAGCCTTAAAATTTCATAACACGAATCAGTAGGAACAGTAATTTTGCAATTCAGTGGCTCAATTCTCTCTCTCTCTCTCTCTCTCTCTCTCTCTCTCTCTCTCTTGCAGCTCATAGTAAGACTGATAGCCTTGATATATCTCCAGAGCTAACAAAGTAAGTTTGTTAAATACTTTTTGTTTTGGTTTCTTTCCCTTTCTTTTTTGCAAATTCTACTTTAAACTGCATTATTCTCATTGCATTTGTGCTTCCATTTTATAGCTTTACTGACGAAAAACAATATGGGATGAGGGGACAGTATGGTCCTGCTTCAAAGTTCTTGGAAGTGATTGAAGGTATAATATTGTCAGGTTTTGATTGTTCAGGTTGCCTTGACCATGCTGCTTAACCTGTCTATTGCCTCAGGATGGCAAAATCTAACATTAAGTGATGTTATTATTCATCATGAAACTAGGTGAGGTGGAGGATGACCTGGAATTAGTTGGAGTGTCCCCATCTGTCATAAAGATATCGAAGAGTGATTACGAAAGTCTTCCTTCGTATATGAAAACTCTAGCATCATGGGAGGTAAGAAGATTTCCTTTTTGTTTCTTTTGATGCAACTGTTTTGCATATTGCATATGGCATTTAGTACTTATTTCCTACGTAGACATCCTAATATGTATGGTTGTATGTTGTAAATAAACCTTGAGACCTAAATGATCCCTGTGAAATTTTGAAGCCATTGATAACAATGCTTTTATGACTTAAATTATATTATTCAGCTTCTTGTGAAAAATTTAGTACTGGGCAATGTGAATTTTGGAAAAATTCTTTTGGTGTCAATGTGTCATGCTGGAAATCTGCGACTCCAGACAACATATATCTTATTTGAAATAGTATCTTGTATTGTTTATAGGATTATATTTAGGTATTATTGTACAGGCTTACCTAGTTAGAACAATCTTGGTTTTCAATATCGGGATCAAGAGTATTATGGATATCAATTTAACTGCCTGGCACAAATTTTTTTTTGAAGAGTAACTGAATGGCACATGATGTCAAGATTTTCAACATGGATTTAGGTTAACAGGTTCAATACATGCTCCCCAAAGAAATAAATGCGGAATGGGTAATTTTGTCTTAGTTGAAGTTTGTACATCACAAAGGTTTGAAAACCCCATATTATTGGAGGGTGTCTGTTGGTATATTCTAAAAGTGTCCATAGAAGCGTGTCTATTAGACCTACTTTCTGTGTCAAACCTTGATAGAAACAAATATTAAGTAGACCGTGTGGCACCGCTCAAGCTCCCAGATACTATGCACAAGCCTGTCATTGTTACAATACTTGCTGAAAGTTTTTTTCTTTTTTTGAACTTGCCGGGAAAAAAAAGTTCCAATACAGAGATTGTTACACATAAGCTTATGTCTCTCTCCATGACACCAGTAGAGTAGTTGGTACCAAGCTCATTCAGTAATTTGGGCCCCATAGCCATTACCTAGTATGCACATCATTTCTCATCGAATTTGTACAAAAGACTGTGTAGCTGCCAATGACGATTTGCAATAGCAAGGCAAGTGGTTGAGAAATCAAAAGTTGCTTGTGTAGGACGTCTGACTTATTTACCTTGATAAATAATCCAAACCCTTTTATTTACCTTGATTTTCCTGGTCCTTTTGTGGATGTTACGTTTGGAGCATCACTTTGCAGGATCTGCTTGCAGCTATCGAGAAGATGAACTCAAGCCTTAGTCAAAAGCAAATAGCAAAGGGACGCAACTTCATCCACCAAGACGAACTTGCATCATTAGGATTGGGTTTGTATCTTAAGTGCTTAGCATTTCTTTCTTTTTGTTTTCGATTTCATTACTTTGGCTAATTAGCTAAGTAGCAAGACACAGACACGAGATAGACACACCAGGACACAACACATTCAGAACGTGTTAGTCATATTTAATTGAAAAACCTTTGTCATATGTGTCATAAGTGACACATTATGTTACACGACAATCCTTAAGTATTAGTTCAAATGATGAGGGATCAATAAAGGCAGCAGTCTACATTGTTTACTAATAAGCAAGTGGTCTAAGTGATTGACATGCCTGATCCGATTCCCTTTTGTCCGAAGCATGTTCAATTCCAAAAAATTCTAGGAATTAGTATGATACGGTTTGAAGCGTATTGGGAGTGTCTGACCAGTGTTGCGTTGTGTTGGTGTTCAAGACGCCATGCTACCTTCGTAGAAGAATCTGTTCTTACTTCTTAGTGCATAAGAAAACTGCAATACCAGCTCAAACTTGCTTTGGTGTCCTACTATATTATGGAGGTATATAGTTTCTTTAAAGTGAGTTTTCGACTGTGATTGGTGCCGCTTATTGATTGATAACTGCGGTGCTGCTTATTTTCGTGCAGGGCCCAAAGTGAGGTCTTATCTGCTAATGCTCGTCCGCCTGAATTGCTTAGTTGTTGAGACTATTGACGGGCTGGTTTCATACCGCGTACTGTAGACGAGACGCAAAAGCCGACTGGATAGTCAATTCAGTGATATACAAAACAATTAGAACAGTTTCCATTGTTTGTGTCTGACAAGTGAAGCTTGCATAACAATGTTACATGCAGAATAGGTACAGGGTTTTATTCTTTCGCAAACAGCTAGGTGTACCATAGATATACGAGAAAATCTTATTTACGGAGTTTTCTTGTTTACGGAGCCTCCATATATAGATTTATGGAGCTCAATTTCGGCTGTTCAAAAATGTTTTGGATGATCCGGATTAAAAACAATCTGTTAGTGGTAATAGATACTCCATATATTACTGGTCAAAGTTTAAAACTGATATCATGTGGGACAGCTCTAATCAAAGCGTGATTGTTTAACTTAGGGAAATGTTTAAGACTTATATTGACGCAGTGGAATTCACGAGAGATTAGTTAGCGTACTAGTCTAAATGAGATAAGTAACTCGTTGCAATGAGCAAACCTTGCGTACAAGGAGGAAAGGGAGAAATTCTGCAATATTATTAATAAAAAGTTAATAATTTAATAGGTTGCAGTTTTTTTTATAAGATCCTAATCCTAGAAATTCTAAATAATGTCAAAACAAGCGGCTTTAAAGGAAAGATAATTTCTAATTAATTAAAATAAAATTCTAATTCTTGTAGATCAAGAATCCTAATAAAGTTAAAAATTAAAATCAAATCGAATACAGAAAGTTAATAATTCTAACCTAAACGAAAATATTTCTAGTAAAAATCTTTTTCTAAAACAATAGAAATAAAATATACGTAACTTTCTAATTTTGTTCTACATCAGTCTCCTTTTCTTTAATAGAACTCGCTCCCGAATTCTTATTAGAAATTTGTTACCTCTTATTCCAAAGAAATAGATATTTGGAATATTTCAATCCCTTGATTTCCTTCCAAAAAAAATTCATAGGAAAGTGTACCAATATCTTCTCTACATAACTGATTGACAATACCGACGATACGAGAATTGAGTACAAACTCAAACTGCTCCAACCCAAGAAAATTAACAATTTGAACTTCATTATGAAATTCCAATTTCTCATGACTTCGATCCATCTTAAAATTGGTTGACGTGTTAACCCACATAAATCCTTCATTGCCATTTTCTGGACTTTGCTTGTTATTGGAACCTTCATTGAGCAGTACAGAGAAATTATCAACCTGGTCAGTACTTCAATTTTACATTCCTCTTTTTCGCTAATATCAATGTCAGCTTTCTCTTCATCGTCAGCTTTAATATGCTCATAATGAATGAATTCCACATCGACCTCCACTGTTTCTTCAATGTTGGGCTCAACAAATATCACCTTTTCTAGTTTAACTCGATCTATTTTTTCTTCTGTGATCTCATATCCATCATAATAATTGTGAAATGATTGACTTGAATTTGAAGGAACTTGACTCTTTTTTTGTCCTTCGAAGCTTGGCTGAATCGAACCCGTTGGCATGCTACTTGAATAATTTGTATCGGCATGGCTGTATTGCACATCAAAATTTTCCCGAAACATTTGATTTGACTCAAATCTTTTCGCAGGGATTGCTGCACTAGCTTTGCTGGATATAGAGGAGGCATACGATGCGAAAAGGTGGGAAGTTATCTTACTCACCAAATTAAGACGATGACCCCGACCCAGACCCATCTTGGTGTGTGCTGAATCATCTACTTCAAAAGTGTGTCTGGTGGATCTTGGATGTGGAAGTACGGAGTTAAGTTATGAATTCCGCATGACCTCCCGGTCCTCCCCTCGGGTGGTCTTTTCGTGTGTATTCTTTGTTGCTTTTATGTTTGTAGTTTTGGCAAAATTCTGCCCATTTTATTGTTGCTATCCCCGGTTTTTAACAAATGAACTGAGCGCATATCCTTTATGTTGTTACGCATGTTTTGCAAGGGTGTACTTTGGAAGTGTATGAAACGCAAGGTTTCGAGGATGGTAAATTGGTACACATTTATTGTGTGTAGTAGACATATTTTGTGGCATTAGTTACATATTCTTTCACTCGTTTGGACTTGGGAGATGTGGTCCTGCGGTAATCAGGGGAAACTCATAAAATGCCAAAAAGACTACAAATACTCAAAATCGGGAGCCCTCCGTCAAGCAGAACAACGATCCCTCAACTTTTGGGTTATCCATATAAAGTGGATAGGATACCATCAAGTATAATGAATTAATACAGAAAGTAGGAAAAGTGTCACACAGGGAACAAAAAACTCCATTAAAGGGATGTCCCATTGCATTTGGCCACTTATTTTCAGGAGGAAGTGCCAAAACACCTTAAAACTTTGCGAACTCTACAAATCCGGCCCTCTTGATGTTTGAATCGGAGTCAAGGGGGTGGATTTGGTCCTTCATCACTCTAACCGATGGAGGCAGCGGAGGGATATCTCCAGGTGGAGAGGTGGCCGGCGAGTAGAAATTTGGCCGAAAATCAGGGCCGCTTATTACCTAAACAATAAGTCTAGTACACTACCTCCAACCACTACACCATCTATTACATTTGTTGCATGGCCCATCCCGGGTCCCAAAAAAATACAGAAAAATGTTCATAAATTTTAAAATAATATATTATGGGGCCCTGTAAAAAATTAGCTCCAACAAATATCGGTAAGCATTATTTCTTGATTCGTAAGAGCGAAACTGTGTAGTTTAACAGTTTCGTCCCTACAAATTAAGAAATAATACTTACCTATATCCGTTGGAGCTGATTTTTTACAGGGCCCCATAAATATTATTTTAAAATTTATGGACAATTTTTTGTTTTTTTTTGGGACCCGGGGTGGGCCCTACAAAAAATATAGTGGATGGTGAAAAGCCATGCGTAATTATGTACTAAAACTGTAATAAAATTGACTTCGGTGGGCTTTTTGACAAATACATTTTTTCCTAACTGCTTCGGAATCCTCCGTTCGACATTTTAATTTGGTTAAGTTTTTTATCAAATCACCTCGTAATCATGACCGTATGAATACATATAAGTGACACTCTACAATACACACCTTTTAAAAGTGTGTACCATATGTATCTATTGTATGGTTTATTCATAACATTTTAGTGTGTTTCGTAATTTTTGTTCTAGAGCTCATAATCTTTCAACAATTCGATTTGTAATATTTTCATTATGATTCATAACATTTAGGTGCATCTCGTAACTTTTATACCAAAAAATGTAACTTTTTAGCAATGCAATTCGTAACATTTAGGATTCGCAACTTTTATACTAAAATTGTAACTTGTTTCAATATAATTCATAATATTTTCTCTATGAATTATAACATTTTTGGGATGTATATGATACACACCCAAATAAAGGGTGTGTATTGTAACATTTTCCTAAAACTTTAGTAAGTTTTTACCTTTGGCGATTAAAATCCTATAATTAGGCTAAATAGAGTTCAGAGTTGACATCAGAGAGCTACTATGGGTATGGTAGAGGGCCAGAGGCTGTACACACAGCGGATACAGGTCAATTTTGGATCCGTCACGGGTTTCATAAAGATGATCGAAACCACTTATTTTATTTTAATTTCCTTTTCTTTGAAGACCTAGTAAAAAATCAGTTCAATCCGATATCGGTAAGCGCGATTACGAAACATTTAACTTTGTTTCAAAAATCTAGTCCTGCTCCGATCATATTTGTAAGACTCAAAACGGGTCCAAAATTGATCTATACGAGCTGTCTTTACAGCCGTCACTGTACTCGTATTCTTTCCGTTGACATTATTTATTGTGACACCCGAAAAAAAGAAAAAATATTTACATTACAAATTTTATAAGGATTGAACTGAAACAAAGGGAAGTGATTTCTGACATAGATAAAATCCTAGGGTTTTGTATGTAATTCTCGCTAGATATACACGATTTCTACTCGATCAGAATCAGCAGCAGTCTAAAATCGATTCAATCGAAGAGGTACCCCTCTCTCTCTCTCTCTCTCGTCGTCTACCTCTGTTTGCAGTTTTTTGCATGTAATAATTTAGAGTATATTTAAGGGTTTTAGTGAATAAAAACCCCTCCTGGAGTATATTCAGTTATCATATCTAGGTCTAAATTCAGAAGCATGATTTTGGACCTGCACTGTTTGTTTTCACGCATTCCTTACTGCAAGGTGAAACTTTGGATGAAAAAGTGGTTATTTTTCGCAATTTGTCGTACAATTACGCACACAAGCAAATCTTCTTTAATGGATGAGCAACTTTCATGTGTTTGAAGCTTCGTTGGATCGATATGTACTGTGTTATGGTATCTGTTTGTGAAGAAAAAATTCGAAAATCTGGAAAGATACGCAAACCAAAACCCAAGCATGCAACTATTTAGTGGAAGCATATACTTTGCCTTTGACTTCGGGTGAATGCGGGGCGGACAGTATTTTTAACTTAAAGAAATGTAACGAATGTGTGTACTTTTGGGGGAAATGATACAAAAAATGACAAGTACGGCATAAAGTCTGACATGGGGTCTGGAAGGTTTCGATCCTTGTGTTATGGGAGAAATAGCCTTTTACATTCACCAGTGGCCCGACATTCAGTGTGGACCAAAGAGCTCAACTGTGGGCATGAGCAGAGGGAATTTCTGGTGGAGCGGTGAAACGCGTAGGCATCGGGAAGACAGTGAAATGCGTAGGCACCACAAGTGCCTTCAAAGATGGTGACGGGTTCTCTGCCGCTGCATGGATGGAGTGACATAACTCGTGAGAATTCAAAAGTAACACTTCATGGTGCAGAATTCTAGTTAGGATTATAGGAGCTTTTGGTTTACCTGTTGTTGAAATTTAAAGTTATACTTTTGGAACTCAAATTGATTCAATGAAGCTTGCAAGATATGGAAGTTGCTAATCCATGAAAGATAATTCTGTAAGCTTTGTAAGATAGTGACTTTTGACTCTGGCTCATTCAAACATTGGTCTGTCATAGCTAGTTTGAATGCGTATTTTCGGGACACATCATTTTCTTTGAAACCCTTTTTCTGTCTCAAGAGATGGCCATTTTCGTTTCACATGATTCTTTGGATTATAGGGGGTGTTTCACATGATGCTGCCCCATTTTCCTGTTTCTATACCGGTAGAGATAAATGTGTGAACTTTCAGGAGCTTAATTTTTTTTGGTAGTGGATAGAATTCAGAATTGGCAATTTGGCAGTGGTAAAACAATCATTTCAAAACTGCCAATTCCAGCAAACTCCAGTTAGTGTATCATGCAATTCTAGCATCTGAAGAAGTTGTTATTGTTCTTTGAAATTGTTGAGGCTCTCTAAATCTTTGGAGTCGTGTCTACAAGCATACCATTGTTATTCATATGGTGAATTGTTATGTTGGTGCAGGTGCTGGGTGACACAACAGCGGAACAACTAACGACAAAAATGCCTCTATATGATTGCATGCTTTTGCTAAAACCCCATGTAAAGAAGGAAGCTTTGCTGGATTTAGTTGCTCGGGTTGGGAAACATGTTTGTAGGAAAAATGGTGTCGTCACTGATATGAAATCATTCGGACCTGTTCAACTGGGTTATGGCATTAAAAAACTTGATGGAAGATACTATCAGGTGAATCAAATTCTATTCAACCATTCTGTTAGTTAATTTAGTGATGTTTATTCTTCTCCTTTTCGCCATGGTCATGCTTGAGTTCTGGTTACTATTCTTTGTATAGTTTTGGTGCCTTGTATTTGGGTCTGATTGGATAAGAACTAGCTTGCGTCCTAATGCGTTGAGCCACCTTTGATGGATTTATGCTGTACCTCTGTTAAGTATATTTCGTTTGGCGTATCCAAATATGCTTGGAATTATCATTTTGAAAGATGCAAACTCATTATACTTGTATGTTAGTCATTGACTCCCAAGTCAACATTTCCAACAGTGTAGTTTCGTTAGGGTTGCAAAGGTTTGCGAGTTTTATGGGGCATATGCGATTTTGTGATCAGGGATAGGGTAATGAGATCTTGGACTGATTTGGGGTGCGGGGATAGTGCTCTGTGTTTAATATTGTTGCACTTGCACATATGGAGGCTTTAGTGGTGGATTTCAGAGAGGGAGTTTGTGTGGGAGCCTTCTTCTTTTGTTAAAGCTTTTTTTGGAGCTTTTTTATTGATTCAAAGGAACAGAATTGGGGGAGGACGAACATAAGTGTAAAGGAAAAAGGGGCCTTTTATTTTAAATTTTTAATTCCCTTTGTTCCCTTTTTGGTGGGGTCAGCAGTAACAGGTTTCCCTAGAACCAAATGTTGAAGACTAATATCTCTACAAAGGTAGATTTTTGGCGCAGACTCCAGCTCTAGGTGCCCTTATTACAGAGGTTAATTTGAAGGGGATTTGTCTTATGCCTAACTGCCAACTGGTGCTGTATGTGCAAGAATGTGAATGAAGTTATTGTGAGGTGACCTGTGGGCTATGGAGCTTGTGTTGCTCTGTTTTTGGCTTAGGCTGTGTGATACCAGCTTCACTATGCAGTTGCTTGAGTGTTGGTTCATTATGGGCTGGGATACAAGGGGTAAGTAGCCTTAAAGGGTTGCCCCTTATGCTTGATGTGGTATTTGGTGAGGGAAAAAACAAACGAAGCCTTTTTGAGGATGTACAAATAAGCTTAACTAAACTTAAGTTGGCTAGACTTTGTCCCACATCGTTCATCTAAGCCACCCAAGCTTGATTAATCGAGAGGTTACTCCACCTATTGCCAATTGGTTTTAGGTTGGAATCCTTCAAGAAATATAACATGGTATCAGAGCTAGGTCTTAGGTGGCCTTACCTCTTGTGGTCAAGTCTCTGTTGCCTACGAAGCAAATCTCCTAGTCAGCTCAATTCGCACATTCACATGTATCCGGGTTACATGTGAGGGGGAGTGTTAGACTTTGTCTCATATCGCTCATCTAAGCCATCCAAGCTTAGTTAATATAATCTAGAGGTTACTCCACCTATTGCCAATTGGTTTTAGGTTGGAACCCTCCAAGAAATCTAACAATATCTTTTGCTTTTTCAATTTTGTATTTTTTCATTTTTACTTGATAGCATCGTAGGCTAGTACAAGTTGGGGGGGGGGGGGGGGGGGTCTTAAAGTTGTACCTTTTTGTATATCCCTTCCATTCCTTTCTTTTTTCATTGTTCCAAGGTGAGGTTTCCTTTGTGTTCTTGTGATACTAATTACATACCCAAAGAGAGAGCGGGAGTTCCCTGATGGAAGTATTTTGGTTTTTCTTTGGACTCAAGTAGGTGTCCATTGTTTATGCTATTGCTATGTAGTTGCATCATGATGGTTCATGTTCTTTGGAAGCCTAAGAAGCACGGACACATCTAGGGGCCTCACATATCCATGTCTGGACATGCCTAAATACTTGTCCGATGTTTTATATTTCTCTTACTTAGACACATTGTGGATACTCGAGTACATGTTGGAAACACTCTTCGAACGTGCTAAGGACACATTATAGGTCTACAACGTTTATATGAAATGATAGCATATCTAATACACTTTACATTTGATGTGTCCCTGTAGTGTACGTATCCTAAATTTCAGAGCAATGACGTGTCCGCGTGTCCGTTTCGTGTCGTGTCAGTATCCTGTATCCATGTTGGTTCTTCTTAGTTGGAAGCAACCACTCTTTTGTTCCAAACTCTTGCCGTAGGTGTGGGTTCTTGCCGTAGGTGTGGGTTGTACGGCATACCTTTTGTCCAGGGCTTGTAGCTTTGTTTTAAGTGTTTCATGGTCTTTAAAGTAACAGGGTTGATTAGTATTTATTAAAAAGAAAGGCTCTTTTACAGCATTTAATTTGACCAATTTGAGAAAGGTTAATAATGCTGCCTTGAAGTTGAAGTCTCATTCAAAATAGGTGATTTAGATGCAAAGTGAGTAATGTAGTTTTTGTTCGAAAATAGGCTCGAATGGCTGACTCTTTCAACCTGATTTAGTACTATGCTAAAACTCCTTGATAAATTTACCTCTAGTTGGACATATTGCTTTTGTATTGACAATATGATTGTAGAAGAGGTTCAGAGACACGTACGTTTGAAAGACTCCAATTCCTCTTAGATTGGAGCATTCCCCCATTGGAATAGCTCTACAGTCTTTGGAATGAAGTCCCGTGTCTGTTGAGCGATCCTTAGATTTTCCTGCACAATTTTTGACCGATCTTTTCCGTTCTGTTCTCATGTGATCGTGAACTTTGTTTGTCTGTCTGCGCCCATTTCCAACAACAGCTAGTAATTTATAATCGCCCAGTAAGAGTTACTTTTATTTGTTTATCTTTGTGTATGCTATAGGGCCAACTGATGCAAATGACAATGATGACGCCGCCTAATTTCAATGACGAGCTGCATTATTTGAACAAGGAAGACCGGTTGCTGCGATGGCTTTTGGTTAAGCACCGAGATATCAAGTATGGTTTGGAATTTCTGAGTGAAGAAGACGGAAAAAGTGAGTTAAGCAGGTTTCGGATGAACTTATATGAAGAAGATGACGACGATGAAGACGATGACGACGACGAAGATGTAGTCAAAGAAGGGGAAGAAATTGATGAGGACAACAACGACGAGTATGAAGTCAAAGAAGGGGAGAGGAGCGAAAACTGAACAGGGACAAATATCACCATTTTAGTTACAAGTTTAAGGAGGTAAGAACTATCATTTAGCTCGTACTCACACGTTGAATTCTTTCATGCACCCTGTTTGTATGCTTTCCATGCACCGTGTTTCATACCACCAGGAACAGGAAGATCCCACCCTTTAGTGTTCTGAAAAATGTTCAACCAACTCAGTATGTATTCTATTGCCTTAAGACTATGTTTAAGTACATCACTTTCACCATGTGCTAATGTTACAGATGAATACTCTTTGGGTGCCTGTGTATGTTGTCAATAAACCAGTGAAGACTAGTAGAATGTCAATTTAGGTATGTCCTTGCTATCCATGCTTGCTTCCCCCTCGTCTAAGTCCGGGCATAGGTAATCTCATATGACTATCCATGCTCGCTTCACCCTTGTGTCTAGTCTGAAGCCTATGTTAGATGTCTCGGATACGAGTACCTGGTGTGGATTCATTTTTAATGGTCAAACTTTTTGAACCCCGAAGCTTAAGGTATAGGGACTTCAAGTTGAACAGGATGTGGGAGTTAAATGAGATTCCTATCTCTAGTCCTTGCAAGAGGTTCTTCGGAATTCTGTAGCATCAAATATTTGTTTCCTCATCTTTGAATCACATAAAATATTGGATTATCCAAGTGGCTATTTGGTATTGGTGTGTGACGCATCTTCCACCTTTCCTCTTGTCATATCTTGTAGCCACAATGGCACACACGGGAGAGACTAGAATAACAAGTCCCAGTGTCCTTAGACATATGAATTAGTGAGTCCCACATTTAGACACACATTTGCACCCGACAGAACTTACCAGTCTTTGGTTTGGAAAGGTAGGGCATATACAACTGGCTTCTAAATATGTTTACCAGTAGTAGCAGAAGATGTCTTTCCCTTTCTACTTATTCATATCCTATGGGGTATGGAATAGATTTTGTTTTCTGATTCTTAACCAGGAAAGCATTTCGGTCATGGGTAACTGATATCGATACAGCTTTTCTTGTAGGTAAAAGAAGAGAGAACTCAAGGAAAATGTTATTGGAACTGTCGTCTGAATGATGAGGCTCGACTTTGTTGTACCTTTGAGGTTTGAGATCCGAAATGATGACTTGCTTGCAGCATTCATATTCTCAAGCTTGCTGCCTTTCCTGAAACTGTCCAACTTACATTTTATGTTTCTCTCTCGGTAGATTTTCTACATATGGATGATATCTGATTACCAAGAGCTTTCTTTTCGTTCATCTATCTCTATTTTGCATCTCTGTGAATGTTGTTGAAGGCTAGTTCTTCTTGTTAGGAAACAAAGATGATTCTGATATGGGTGAGCCCATGGCTAGGATCTGGCATGTGTTTATTCCAGCAGGGGCGGGTTCAGGGGTTTGTAGCAGTGCGTTCAAAAAACCATCTTAATTCTTTTAGCTCTGTTGGCTAAAGCTGCCTAAGCATATAACTCATACAATAATACAATTTAGTGCGATTAAAAGATTTTAAAATACATGGTATTGTGCAGTAGTCGTGGAGGAGTCTTCACATGCTGAGCCATACAAGACTAAACCACCAGCGAATTAACTTTTGGTGTATGATCAAAAAAACAAACAAAAAAAAAACTTTTGGTATCCTTTTAGAGAAATGGCGGTGACTAGGTTTGCATGGATTGCTTTAGAGCTACTATTGTTCTTTGGAAATTGATTTCTACACTTTCTTAATTGATCCAAGTGCTTTTTTTTTCTTTCTTTTTTTTTTTTGTCTTCTAGCGGGTGAATTTACAGAAAAGGGGGTAAAATCTCTTCTATGGAATTCTCCACAGAGTGGTTGCCTTGCACTGAAACCTGTATTTTGCTCTTTTAACAGCTATTGTTTTCAATTACTCAGCATTGGTCCAGTTGGGCCAGTATGTTGTCATTTTTAGTTGCTACAACTTTTTTTTATATTTCCCCCATGAAATCTCACATTGGAAGTCTAACTTTGGGAGTCTTTCACTTGAGTCAATAGAGTTGGTTTTCTCCTTGTCAAAGAGCTACTGCCAGCGAATCAAAAAAAGAAGAAAGAGCTACCGCCAGTCATTGAAACCTACCAAACACGGGAGATGTTGTCTTCTCTGTAGCTCTTTATACACTTGAGACCATGACTCTCAAATGCGTTGACAGTGCCCAAAAGCACAACCGAATCCACCACCTAACTTAATCCCCTGCAGCTTGAGTCCGATCACCACGATCAATCAATATAGTCGAGCGCCTCTGGAGCAGTGCCCTCAAGCCCATAGGCTCACATTTGCGGTTCAGATATTACGAAATCACAACCGGGATGGCCAAGTACATTTATTTGAGCTCATTGCTCTTACCTTGTTTTTTGGGCAGTGTAAAACCTACACCAGCATACATGTATCCGAGGGGAAGGGGGAATTTGGGGCAGGGGAGGGGATCGGGATCTTAACCGTCGACCTCTACCTTGTCCTAGAGGGATGCACATAAACAACAGGCCTTGTTATGGCGCTTACTTAAATGCCCAAGATTCCAATGTCTCTTCGGATGTGAGATTCAACAAGCCAATATTGCTGAAGATGGTTCGTTTGTGTACATGTCATGCCAAAGTCTACTTAGCATGCCATCAGACAAGGCCATCTGTTATGGTTCTGTGGGCTGAAACCGTAGGAGCTCTGAACATTACCTGATCTGTTTATTGAGTTGGATAGATTGTGGCACTCCCTCTGATCAATTTCCTAGTGATAGTCCCATGTTAATGTTCACACAAGCATAGAAAATTGCACAGGCTTTAATGCCACGCCACTCTAGGAATACGCCAAAAGGCAAAATGGTGTCATGAAAACAAGCAGCTCTCTTGCAGCACAGTACCGAAAACCACCAATTTAAAATATTTGGCCAAGATTAATTTTTACCAAAGGAAAAATGAGAAACAACATAACACTAACTAGTTTCGCCTGCAAATTTAACTTGTTACGTGGTGTGGGAGTCCTCCCTCAATCTGACCACAGAGAGTAGAAAGCCATTAAGTTTACATTTGCAGTGAGTCTTCCGCAGCCCAACCATTGATCAAGAGGCCATATTTGGAGAAAACTATGATGTTCCCCACACTGCAAGATTGGAACCAGGCTTCAAAAGCACAGAAGAGAAAAAAATGAACGAAAGAGGGGAAAAAGAAGCAGCAGCAGATACAAACTATTCAAGACTAAAATCTTTAACAAGTTCTCACTTGAGTGAGTGTTGTAGGCACAAAAATTCTGGGATACTAAGACGTTGCAAACAATATTGCAAGCAAGTTTCTAATGAATAACATCAACTTACGTGAATTGGGTGATGTAGGAACCAAGGACATCTATCTACCGGTCACATTCCCACCCACCTAATCTCATTCCAGGGTCATAGTTTGTGAACAGAAGGAACTCATTGCCGAGTTTGCTAGAGTGCTGAGGCCGAAAACCACATGGATACAAATCAAGGAGCTCTGCTGCTCTATCCTTTTGCACTTCTCCTATTAGCATAACAATTACACAGATCCATTAGACTGCAATGTACATGAACGGTTAGTAAAAATCACTAGATCAATGATAATAATCCAATAGTACAACAATATACACTTAAACTGGGTTCCTATCCTCCTCAAGTTGTTAAGGTACTAACCAAGTAACCAGTCAGTGCTTAGTAGTATTTATTTCTTACTACAATAATATAACGGAAAAAGATAGAAAATGAAGTAAAAGCCTACAAGCTTTAGTGCTGGATTAAACACATGATGGAAAACCTGAAACTGCACATCTCCAACCCAATACTCCATTTGAGAGTATCAAAATAATGTTTTTTACTCATAAAGTGATTATAGAGGAAATTACTATTCATGTTTACTCCAACCACAAACCCTCTATTTTTGTCTCTAAAATCACTGTACGAATAAAAAACCTTTTTTTTTTTTTTTTTATACTCATGAGGATATGGTTGGTATAAAAATTTCGTAAGAAAAGCTTACAAGGACAAAAATGTCTTTTAAAAAGGTGAATAGTGTTATAGAGATGATCCTCCATATTTTCTCTTATCCTCTAAATATAGAGGATCAAAATCCAATACCCTCAAATGGAGGAGGGTTGAGAGGATGGGTTGGAGATGCCCTAAAGGAAGGGAAAAAAAGGCCAACCTGTGAGTAGAAGCAAATAAGATTTTCCCGGTCTCACGAGAAAAGATATTGTCTGAGTAACCATCTCCAAGCATTCTTTGCTCTGCCACCAAAAGCATCAGTTCAGTAAGATCATTTGTGTGCTCAGCATAAATATAATCTACAATTTGCAGGTGAACATGTTGAAAGAACAATATTGCCTTCAAAAAATTAAAAACAGCTGACACAGAACTGCAAAAGTTTCTATTTATCTAAGATCCTATTATACAAATTTTCCTCCAGTGACTCATGGAGCTGCATTAAACCAGAAACCAAATCTGCCATTATGGAATTTAAACAGTGGCAGACCAAAAACAAACATAGATATAAATGTCAAAACATAGCTAGAGAACTGCAGACATTAATCAATTTTACTGCTGAACCATTGACATACCAAAGGTTCGTGAATCTACAAAGGTAACAAATGTCAGCTACGATGGTCCCTAAAACTCATATGTACGACAGAAAATTTTCATAATCGGGTACTGACCGTACTGTGGTCCATGGGTCTATTTACATGGACAGCCATATATACTAGCCCAAATCTATGCTTCTAATAGAATCTCAGAACTTATTCAAGTGCCGCATCCTAAGTGAGAAACTCTGAATCTATCATCGTGAGCTTGCAAGACACTTAAAAGGAGGGTTTATGCCCACACTGAAAGGTGAAATCCATCCATCTGATCAAGATTTTCAATACATCGTTGACATTTTTGCACTAGTTTACAAAGTACAGACATGTGTATACGTAACAAGGTAGGGTAGCATTGATGAAATAAAAAGTAAAAGAAAAGGTTGAATAGCAATAGCATGGTCCTGAATAACCTCCTAACACATTGGGTTTCAACTGAGGGTTTTGATCTTGATCATAAGACGTCAAATCTCTGATCAGATGCTCTACTCGTTGGGCCCAGCACTAACAAAAAAATTGCCCTAATCAATAATTCCTGACCAATTGCTACATAAATAGGAAGTACAAGACAAAAGAATATCAGATCGATGCGCTTCAAGAAAATAGCACCTCCAACATCTATAAGACGAAATAACATCATCAAATTCCAGATTCAATAACCCTAAAGAGATTAAAAAAATATATATATATAGCTAAACGAAAGAAGATAAAAAGAAAAAATAAATGAAACGAGCTTGTTTATGTGGAAAAAACACGCTTTCTGACAGAGAAGAGAAACGACAAAAAGCAAAGGAGTCCTTTTTAAAATCCCGAGCATTAGAAGTCCAAAAATAACATCAAACATAGGAAGCTACCAGCAAAGGGTTGAAATGCCTTCTCAATAGGAAATTACGAACAGATTTATACTACAAAATGTGTTCAATAGCATAAAGAAATATTATTTGGCTGTCATCAATTGAAAGGAAAGGCTGGGATCCTCAGACAAAACATATGCATTCTGAGAGCTACTAGAGTGCTTTTGCTTATGAATTATCATCAAAATGATGAAAAGAAATAAAGAGAACCTATTTAGATCCCGAGTAATGAAGGGTTCCTTTCCTATATTACATCTGATGGATTGCCTCTCAACATAAGGACAAAGGTCGGAAAACAACCTCCAAGAAGAGGCTAATCCAAAAAATAATTGGCAAGGAAAACTAGGTTCTCACCAGATAAGGAGGATCTGCAACCACAATTTGATATGCATTCTTCAATGATGATGGAAGCTCTTCTGGTTGATTATAGTCATAGAAGGTGAACTCACTTCCATATTGCTCAAAACGTTTGTCATACTCGAGAAGTTGGGCAGATACACTAGGATCAATTTTCTGAAGCAAAGTAACTTATCATTTCTTACTGCGTTTGAATTGTCTAAACCTTATAACTTCATAAACAGAGTCACATAGTTTCATTCAAGCTGACAGCTTAACTAGCTTAAAATTTACGTTAAAACAAATGTTCAAACTTCATATATATATTCATTAAAAGAATTGATTTTTATTAAGCTTTTAACTGATCAAACATAAGCTCAAACTCGAGTAGTTGGTTGGTTTAGAGCATCTCCGACCCTTGCTCTTTAGTTGAGTTAGAACCAAATTCTGAGTAAAATCCCTCTAAACTCACTCCTGTCCTTGACTCATTCTCATTCCAGAGCGAGTTTTACTAAAATTCTTCAAAAAATCGAGGGAGACTCAATTTTAACTCAAATTTCTAAAGGCTTGTTCTGCTTTTTGCATTTTACAACTATGCCATTAATGAAGGTTTTACTCCAATTTGTGCTTACATTTGAGTTTTTCCATTTGTGTATTTCATATAAAATGAAGTTTTTGCTTAAATTTGAGTAAAGGCCGGAGATGCTCTTAAATTTTATCAAGCTTTTAAGTTTTAACTAATCAAACACAAGCTCAAAAAACTTGAGAGTAGTTGGTTGGTTTACAAAGGATCCGGCTTCTTTGCAATTTCATCCCTTCCGTTCATCCCAGCAATTAACGCTTCAGAATGTGAAAATACTCTTCCTGGGAAAGAAGTCTTGCAACTAATTCTATCTCACCATTAAAAATACTACTTTTAGATGGTTGAGATTACCCAGACCGTTCTCTGTCCATCTCCGTTGATAAAATACTTTTAGATGGCTGAGATTACTGGACAGATACAGACAATCGATGCCCTAATACATACATGTAATACCAAAATATACCTTTAGATAGGCGTAGAGGGTGGGGCAAGCTATGCAAGCGACGGAAGGAGACTCGACGGAGCCGCAAAGGGAGAGAACTTCTCTGGCGACGGTCTCGGCAGTGTCGCGATCGTACCAGAACTGGCTCAGCCTCCAGTCCTCCGCCAAAAGTGCAACTTCCGACGATGACGTGACTCCGCCGTCGTCGTCGGCGACCGGGGCGCGGTTTTGTTCGCCGAAGAACTCCCTAAGAGCTTCGAGAGCTTGAGCGCTCAGAGTCGGCTGATCGTCGTCGTCGTCGATGCGTTCGGTTAGTAAAGAATGTGGTCCTGTCTCGTCTATGACTTCCTCCATTTCCGTCCAGTTAAGAGGTCTGCTGTTTGAAAAGCGAAGAAGCCGAATTCAAGGGCGGACTGGCGGAGAGAGGGAAATGACAAGTGCAAATATACATACACTGATACACTCCTCAATAATTTAGGGATGTAAACAAGTTTTGCGCTTGTTTTGTTTGATTTGTAATTTGAGTACTCCAGTATTTTTGGATAATGAATAGAGAGAAATTATAACCAAAGAGAGAGGTAAAAAGTGGGGAGAGATAGAGTGAGAAATGAGAGTAATTGATGTAGAGCACGTGGAGGCCTAATTCCATGATCAGCTGGATCGAACCAAGCCCCGGAAGTCCAAACGGTATTTAGTTTCAGATTACCCGAATTGGTTAAATTCGGACGATCTCGGAATAGGCCCAAACTTGGTGGGCTGATTTATTTTCACGCTCCGGTCCATACGCATTAATCCTAAGGTTGATGATGAACGGTGTTTTTCGGCCTAATTCCTTCGTTTAGGCTTTCAATTGCGTTATTTTGCCGTTTTAGGAAAGATTTGTTTCGTTAATAACTCCTAGATTGTAATTCCTTTTAAGTTGTTTCTTTTTGGGAAAGTCTTGTTTTTTTTTTTTTTCCCGTTTTCAATTTTAGGAAAAGCCCCAAATTTTGGGACTTTTTAATTTCCAAGTTTATTTTTAGGGTTTTAGGGTTTCGGCCTATAAAAATGTTTGTAACTTAGGATTTATGCAGCTTTTTGATCAATAATATTGCAGAGATTTTCTCCTTCATTCTTGTGTGCAAGAATTACTCGTTGCGACGGGTTGTTTATCTCGTTTGGATTAGTACGCTAACTAATCTCTCGTGAATTCCGCTGCGTCAGTAATGATAGAAACGAAAGAGAGATAAATGAAAATAATGATTGAGTTGAGAAATATTTTTTGAGTAGAGTAGTGAAGTGAACAAGGTAATGAGCCGAGCTTTTATTGAATGAGCCGAACTCCACTTGACTCGTTTACTAAACGGATTAAAAACTCGAGCTTGAGCTCAGCACATTTATTAAACGAGCCAAGCCGAATCCAGCTCGTGAGCTAATCGGTTTGTTTACAACTCTACTTCTGCTCCGGAGTTTGGAAACAATTTACCAAAGGATTGGACTAAATTAAAAGAAGGTAACTATTTCATTTGTCTCAATTTGCTCATTACAGAAACTCTTTTTTTAATGCTAATTTTTTTGGGGTTGAAAAGTATTTAAATTTTCACAAATATCATTTGCCTGGTTTTGTGTTAAACTTTCTTCACCTTAAAGGGATACAATTACAATTTTGGCCTTCTGGTATTTGCTAATTTTGGGAAATTGCAAACAATTTGGGACACAGAAAAAAGAAATGTTAGCAAACCAAATGGAACAGTATGAGTTTTATGTGAGTTTTTATTTGGGATTTTTGGATATTTCGTTCAATTTTTGGGATTTATCCTCATTTCGATGACAAGAGAAAAATATTTTGAAATTATCGAGCCAAATTGAAAATGGTTTATAAGGCGACACTGAAAACACTAAAAAATGGTGAAAATTGTTTTTTTTTCCCCCATCTTTTCCATATGGGAGTTTTAACCCCTTCTTTTGGTTTATGTATCTTGGAGCCATAGAGTTCTAAAATTTCGAGACAATGAAGAAAGGATTCTAAAAGATCGAAAAAAGAAAAGTGAAAGGATTCTATAGTCATTAGTCCATTGACTCCGTTCCCTGTGGAAGAACAATTTCTGAATTTTCTGTTTTCTTTTTCTGTTTAAATAAAAAAATAAATGAATTAAAAAAAAAAAAAAAAGGATGCAAAACGCCACATCAATAATTCTCTGAGCATTTTACACAAAAACCAACATCTGTACTCAGACTTCTAGTCAGAGAATCTGGAATTTGGAGAAACACAGTATAAATTCAGGCTAAGTACGAATGCAATTGTGCCAAGCATAAATAAACCTTGTATCAAACAGGAAGAACCTTGATCGCGTTATGTGTTTCGGATTAATTCATAACGTCCCTCCCTTTCTTTCTGCTTCGACTCAAAGATGTTCGGGTTGAAAAAACAGCATAAAGGATGCGCTCAGTTCATTCGTAAAAAACAGGGAATAGCAACAATAAAATGGGCAGAATTTTGCCAAAACTACTAACATAAAAGCAACAAAGAATTCACACGAAAAGACTACCCGAGGGGAGGTCATGCAGAATTCATAAATCCTACTCCCACATCCAAGATCCACCAGACACTTTCGAAGTAGAGGATTCAGCACACGCCAAGATGGGTTGGGGTCATCGTGGTAATTTTGTAAGGCAACATCCCACCGCATCATATTCCTCCTCTATATCCAGCAATGCCAGTGCAGCAATCCTTGCGAGAAGCATTCACGGTGACTTCATACCTGCATCTTCTTCTCTCCTTTTTTTGGGAAAATGAAAAAAAATTATAGCTGCATCTAAATAGACTGCACTATAGGGAAAAAGCACATGAAAATGCATCGCATACGCTATGGCTATCAATGGCGAAAAACAATGTAGGTTATTTTCATTCATGCAAATTTAGCATGTGAGAAATATTATTTACGCTCTCTCAAGGCACTAACTAGACAATTGGGACAAGCTGGACATTTTGCCGATGAATGACAACAGGCTTCAGAAGATGAATCACTAATGTTCCGAGGATGTATTTATTGCAATGGACTCTTTTAGACAGGACAATTGCCATAATTGGAAGAGGGCAAAACCTACATTTACTGATGGAAACACAGAGAAACGAAACTCAAAGTATCTACCCCAAACGCTAGAAACTTGTTTTATCATTCATGTAGACCTCAAACTTTGCACCAAAACAGTTTATGAGAAAATGAAAACATCTTCACACGCGAGCGAGGCTCCATCAGTATGACTCTCAGGTCAAACGAAAAAAAAATACCCGACTTTCATTAGTCCCTCAAAGACCCAGGAATCTACAAGAAAGCCCTGAATTTTTTTTTTTTTTGGTGTGTGTGTGGTAGAACCAGTCAATTTTATGCCAAACATGACTGGGGACTGTAGGGATTACGAAATCCACAGATAAGATCCTATAACTTAGCAGCTAGAAGAAAAATCACAATCGCACGAACATGGGGGCACACAGGGATGGATAAATTTACTAATTTGTGTGCCCCCACTAATGTAAATTTCTGAATCCATCCTTGCATACATGAGCATTACGAAAAAAAAAAAAATATGGTGAATCGTAGAAAAATAAGCCCACGAAATTGAAGAGGTTAACGATAAAAAATAACCTCTCAAATGAAATATTTGAAGATAGGGACAACGAAAGCGAAGATTAATCACACAGCACTTCTTAACTCACCACGGAATGTCGATGTTCTTTCAAAATGCTTCTGCCGCATGATTCTTGTGCAAGCCTAGTGGTTATTCACAGTGAAGCCTAACAGATACACGGCTATTGCGAGTATATGTTTCAAAAATAATTTTCTTTTGGTAAAGTTGCAATTCTATTTCAGCTCTGACATCCCCTTTATCTTTCATTCATAACCAAATCACCCATTTGCTTTGGCTCCAAATTTTCTATCACTTCCCCATCCATACCTACAGCATCCTCCTCCATTAGACGGGATGCTTGGGCAATTAGATCTGCATTTTCCATATAACTTGACAACTTATCATGAATACCGATAGAGAGAACACCCTTACCCAGGAGCAACCTTAAAAATTCCTTTGCTTCCTCAACATCACCTTTCTCTTTCAAATACTCCAGACAGGCAACTAAAACGGGCCCGCTTGGCTTCCATCCTGGCTTGAAAGCATAGACAGCAACCTTCAATGCTTCTATTGCCTTTGGCATTTCATTAACATCAACATATCCTGCAGCCAAGTAATACCATGTATGTGCGAGAGGTTTGCCTCCTTTCATCCTTGCCCTATATATCAAAGTTTCAGCCTTCTCCATGAGCCCCTTTCTGCAATAAGCACCTATCAAGAAATTTGGAACCCGGAAATCATAAAACAACTCACTGGAATCCCACTCCTCGAAAATCTTCTCAGCTTCTTCTATGTCATCGAACTTCAATAGTGAGGTTATCACACTTATATAGCTCTTGTTATATATCTTTTCTGTCTTCTTGTGGAGTTCCCACAGGCGTAACACTTCGTCTTTCTTCCCTATAGTAGCATATTGTGTCAGAAGAAAATCAAAAGCCCTACTCCTTCGCCTTTTAGAAGTTAACATGAGACACTCAGATTTTTTCAGCATTTCCAAAGCTTTTTCTGTTAACCCTGCATTTATAAACCCCATTGCTGCAATGGAATAAGCATTCCAGTCCAAGACCATGTTTGGATCAGACTCCATTCTTTGCACTATCCTGTCCATTTCTGTAGTGTCAGAGAGGTCTGCATATATATTAAGCAGGATGCTGAAGGTAAACTTATCAAATTTGATACCCTTTTCTTCCATTTCCTGTACAAGCAAATCTATTTTGTCATGCTTTTCCGTCTGACGATAGAGGTTTAGCATTACATTGCAGGTGAATGTTGTCTGACCCAACTCCCTCATTTTCTGCATGATGGCCTCTGCTTTCTCAACAGATTTCTCTCGGGCATAGCAGTTGAGGAGGACATCATAAGCCTCCACGACTTTTGATTTCTCTGGGATATTGTTGAAATAATTTTCGGCTAATTTTGTTCCATGAACTTTTGAAATCAAGTCCAGCTGGACAGCAATATCGCTAAATGAGAGTTGAAACTTCTTTTTGTCACTCATCCATTGAGATACCTGAAAAAGACAGGAAATAGATATTCAGGTACTTGAATCCGTAATATCAAAAAGTACAAAATATTAGTGACTACAGGCTGAATCAAAAGTTATTATGAAAGCTTCACTTGCTGAAACAGAACATCTGACCCCATAAGCCGTTGAAGAGATCCCCTCTAGCACACAAAAACAACCAGCTCCGAAGCCTTTACGTTCTGTCCTTTTACTCGCGATCAACATATTGCAGATTAAATATAGTCACTTCTCCAAGTCTAACTTATTTTATCTTTTGCGTTTCTTCGAACTTTATTCTGATAACATTAATTTCTACCACCTTTTTGTTTTCTACCCTATGTTTTTTACATCTTTTTATTCATGAATTGTGATGTATCCTTTCATTCCGTGTTCACAGTGCAGTTTCCGCCGCGGCGCCAACCCCCCCCCCCTCCTGTCCCCATTATACTTGTAACTGGAGAATGAGAATCATCTTACATCCCTGCATTCCTAACAAGTAAAGCAAGTCTTCCGTTGATTCCACTTGGTACATTTTGGGTCCTGAAAACCCATAAGATGATGAGGCATTTTATTCAAAACAACTCGGCCCACCCATGGGAAACTTCGTGATAAGATGTAGATAGAAAACTATCTGATCTAGTAACCAATTGTCAAGAATGTTTGAGGAGGCAGGCCACAATGATGTGGTGGTCAAGTTCATGACTGCAACGACAGAATCATAGTCTTGCTGGTCAATCAGTGGACAACTACACATGTTTGCTTGGAATTCTAACTTACTCAAGCAGCCATATGAGGCTGGTATTACATATGTTACGCAGATGGCCTTAACTGGAACTATAAATGAGAGCGCTGAAACGACAATAAGGCATATGTTTTGGCCCATGTCACACAATCACATTTCACCTGGCTACCTGTCCATTAAGGGAATATTATTATTGATCTGATTCAACCATGTTAATCATAAATGGTTATGATCAAGCCCTACAAGCAGACCAGAATACGACAACATGCTTTTGTCAAAAGTGGCAAATCATGGTACCAAGACTATCATTATTGGCTAATGAAAGTACAAATAACTAAACTAGTTACAAGGTCCTATGCAGGCAAAAATATTAACCAAGTTAATTTTGAGGATCTCAGTCTTCGTTTTGACCTAGGTTTCTCATTAATCATGTGGTACTTGATTGAAATTTGCCACACAAAAAATGAGCAAAATGGAACAAGTGTACCCAGGAAGCTGCAGAAGATTAAACCTCTTTACATTCAAAAGATTTCCAATTATTTCATTTAACATATCTATGTATCAGCTAGGGTTTTCTTCCATAAAACTGGCCAAATATGAAGCGTTTGTTGGTCGACTAACACCACGACATGATGACCATGTAACCCATTCCAGACCTTAGTTGCACGAAGCGGGAGCGGGGGAATATAGAAGCTCCCAGGGTTGGGAGCATGTTCACATATTATGAAAATGTTTTAGCATAGAGTATTCACTTTAAAAGTACAATCATTTTAGGGAGTAAAAGTATGGGCTAAGTCCAACATAAGTCTAAGAAATGGGCTAGTGTTGCAACATATGGTTTTTTTTAAAGATATCATGACTTGGGCAAGATATACAAGTTCATCAAAGACCAATTACTAAAGCTAAGTGATAAATTCCTGTTTTTCTATTCAAAGATCATACCAAAGCTCCCATCTTCATAAGGAGTGAGCTCCAGTCTTGATGGGAGCCCGCTCCCGTCAAGCTCCTTAGTTGGGAGCACAAAAGCGGGCTCGCATGATGGGAGTGGCACCATTTTAGGAGCTCCCAACTACGTTCCAGACAATCAATTTTGATATTTACCTCATAAAATGCATCAGACATGGGACCCCGTTTCAACTCCGGGAACTCCTTTAAGTAGTTACTCTTTGAGGTATAACCCACTGAACGTCCCCGTCTCACAAGACAACTAGCCCTGTCACCTTCAATTTTGTTCTCCTGGCTAGTAATGCCACAATATTTGTTGGTCAGATGCAGTTTCTTTGTTTTGCAAACCCCTTTCATATTGTCAAGTAGTCATTTTTCAGCAGACTTAGGAAAAATTTCCTTATTTTCAAACATCTTTGTTTTTTCCGCACAAGTGACAACTATGGGTATATGTGCATACTTTGCACATCATCATCTAAATTATACAAATTATATCTTCATACTATCCTTCTACAAATTATATTTTGCTCATCATCATCTAGTTAATTTTATAGTTCCTCCGTGCTCTATTTGGTCGGAACCCAGTTCAATAAACTTCTTTCATAGATTCCCTTCACCAAGAAACGTAACTCGATCACTCATTACTGCCAACTCAAGGATTCTTTCCAAAGAAAAGCAGAGTTCCTATGCATTTTTCTGAACAACTTGTGTTCTATTAAAGCCTGAGACTATTCCCTTGCTGAAACTATTGCCTTATTGAATGTGTGACTAGACCGTCTCAACTACTAAATCTCATAACCCATTCCCAAGCATGGGGCGGTGAGGTAGGTCGCAGGGCGGTAGGTAAGCCCAAACAAAGGCAGATAGATCTAGTCATCTAGCTTTTCCGAATGAAATTCAAGTTCCACTGAGCTCGCTCTTAGTCTCACTGTCAACGGCGGAATACAAAAATTAGCCAAGATAGAGCTCAATGGAGGAATAAAAGAGAACATTGTTCAAGAAAAGTAAAAATTATATGCGTTTGTCCGCCCAACATCATTTTGAACAATATAAAACCAAGAATTTTGGAAAAAAAAGTAAAGTTATGTTTAGAAATACTTTGGTCAAATATAATCGCGTTGGTAATATTTTTACAACTTATATTGACAAAATTAATATCACCCTTTATATGGTACTATTCTTTTTAATGTTCGTCCACCCAAGCTTGAAATCCTGCGTTCGTTTGAGCATAAGCATACAATCAAACTAATAAGCCCAAGTGAAGGCCCATTAAGAGAATAAATAACTAACTAAATAAATATCCCCATTGATGGCAAGAAAATAATCAATCTTTGCTTCTGGCGAAGTTCGAACTGTACAAGGTGGCAATAACCCAAAAATTTAACATTTCCAAAACCAAAAAAAAAAAAAAACAGACCTCAAGAGCGTGCTTGAATCGGCTGTAACGCCTCAACTCCTTGATGATGTTCTGAAGCTGTTCTTTCTTGAGGCCTCGTCCTTCTTCGACCCACTGATCGAGCACCGGAACGATCGAGACCGTCGGGGCACCGAGTGGTGAAATCCGACGGTACAGAGAGTCCCCTGATTTCGCAGGCGCAGAAACGGTTGCTGCTGTAGTAGAGTAATGCAGGTACTTACGGAACCCAAACCTGGAGCTAGATAGCTTCATTCGAAGAGAGTAACGAACAGTGACTACAGTTGAGACGAGAGAGAGAGAGAGAGGGGTCAAAGAGCCCAGTTCAGCTTTACACCCCTTTGATGGTGAGAAGAGAAACTAGGTGAAAAGAAAAGGGTGCCTTTCTCTTCAAATCACACCATTTTTGGTGGTGAAATTGGGTGAGAAAAGGGAATGCTAATTAAAGCATTTTTTAAAATACTTTTTTTTTATAATAATAATAATAATATTTTTTTTTTTAACGTTTCTCGATTTTTTTACCAAAATTTTCAATCAAAATAAGCAATTTCTTAAGAAATCACAACCCTTGCCCTTTGTTTCTCACGAAATCACTCTATCCAAAATGGGGTTGTTATAGTGTTTGAATTCGGCACGTTTACTAAACGAACTTAAAATTCGAGTTTGAGCTGGACTCATTTTTGATCGAGCCGAGTCCGACTATTTACTTAACAAGCTTCTTTAAAATGAGTTAAGTCTATAAAGTGAGGTGAGTTTTTGCGAGCCGAGCCAAATTTTTAAGTGTTAAGCTTGACTTATTTAATAAACTCGAGCCGAGCCTAGCCACGGGCTCCTCGTAAGCGGCCGAGGGGCCTGTTCCATTTGGAGCCCCAGAGGGAGAGGGAGAGGGAGGCGGTTCGAAGAAGAATAAAGGGGATTTCGGAATTCAGATTAATATCTGTGGGCTTTGATTTGCGCCCAAAAAGTGTTTTAAGCCTATGGCCATGTTATTGGGCCTTGAGGCATTAGGACTGAATTTGGGTTCTACTACTATTGGGGCATTTACATGCCGGTCCTTCAACTCCGGCCCAATTTAAATTGTACGCTTGAGGATTGTGCATAGTTTTAGGATCTGGGCCGGAGAAAGTTCAATCTCGAATGTTCATCACAATAATTAATGGTCAAAGTTGCAGAAAATATCCTACCTGTACTACAAGTATCTTACAGGTAGGATATTTTCACCAAATCTAAATTGTTAGAAAAACATTTGGACGATTGAGATTACGCGAACTATTCTCTATAGTCCAAAAGTGGTTGTAGACAAGCTAGATTATATTTTTATACAAAAAATATCTTGCAATTGAGTACCCCCAAATCTCTCCGCTATGGCTCTATTTAAATGATATGATTCCAACTTCTGAAGTTGCGCACTCTATGGCCCTAATTTATCGAGCATTCATGTATTCTATGACTCCTATCTAACTTGATTGTTGGAGGATCCAATGCCAGAAATTCCACCGGCCGAAGGACCTTTGAAGTTCTCAGGGGGCTGTCAAACTTTTGGCACCACCAATTGCATAGAATTTACTTTATTTGTCAACAGGCAGATTCAGCCGGCTGCGTTATTATGGACTTAACTTTAACTTAAATTTAAAAATTGTCTTTATTTGAATTTTTTTTCGTATTTATTGATTTTGTGTTAAACTTTTTTGGGTTATTAATTCGTTTTGACATGAGAAATCGAAAAAGTAATTTTTTTTTATTTCTACCCAAGTATTTTGCGCTAAAAAATGGTTATTTCTCAAAATACTTGGATAAAAGTAATTTTTTTTTACTTTTCCGACTTGTCTCGTCTCGATAAATTAATAACCTACAAAAGTTTGGCGCAAAACTAACAAATATGAAAAAAATTCAAATAAGAACAAAAATTTCAGATATAAGTTGAGTTAAAGTTAAGTCCATAAGAACGCAGCCGTTGGCCTCATTAATCTCTAAACCACGCACTTAATTATGTTGTATGGTTTGGAGATTACTTGGCATTTATTCATCTTTAAAGTTGGCTGCTGATTTTGCCACTCCCTTTTTTGTTAACGCCACTCCCAAGCAAGTGTATTTTTGCACCGCTACTCCCCTGTAAGTGTATTTTTGGTGCAAAAATATACTTGCAGGAGGGTGACGTTAAAAAAAAAAAAAAAAGAATGGTAAAATCATTTCTCTTAAAGTCTCACAGTTTTATTCTATTCGTTGTTGTTGCTTTCAACCTCTGTCCTACACGTCATCTGGGAGTATATTTTCCTTAGCCGCATTTTTTCCACATAGAAAATTAAAGTTTTGGCCAATTATAATGTTTGTTAAGATTCCACCTGTCCATTACATGAATTAAAATACGACTTGTATTACGCTGACAATAAAGACCCTTCACCCCGAATGAGATTGGTCAAGTGAACATGAAAAAATAACTAAAGGCTTGTCCTTAAGACGTCGCAAGTTCGAATCCGATAAAATCTTAAACATTCCAAATGTTGGAGTCAACGGATGTTCCGTCGTTAACTTCAAAGTCCTGAGATTAGTTGAGATACGCACAAACTGGCCCTGATATTTAGTTAAAAACAAAAAAAAACCTCCATGAGGGTTTACCAGACTCTTCAAGAAGAATGAACACGAGGATTATCTAAGATCTCATTTCAACAAATAAAAAAAAAAATTGACAAACAGATTATGTAAGAATAATCATACGTCAAAATTTTTTTAATAATGCACCCATGCTCTGAGTTCTAACACAATGCACCCCTGTTCTTTCGGATCATCCTTAATCATAGCCCTTCATAAAATTTGTCCCCTGTCTCAGGAAAATGTGTAGAATTGTCCTTTCTAGAGCTTCATCTTCGTTTTGAGATTTGAGGAAAGTTTTTTGAGGTAATAGTGGTGTTTCGCTTTTAAAAAAATACTTTTTTTTTAAACGAAGGTAATTTCAAACTTAAATATAATGAAAATGAAAAATATTTTTTTAATTTTTTTTGCACCGTTTAAAAGATCTTAATGAGATCTATCAAATAAGATCCATATTGGTAGAAAAATTATTTGTGTAAATACATAATTTTTGAGCTTGAAATTGCCTTCTTTTTCAAAATTTTTTTTTTCCCAAAACTGGAACACCCCCAAGTATAGGAGGAAAGTGTTTTGAGGTAATAAGTATAGATAGATAGAGAAATGAGCGTAATAATTAGAGAAAATTTAATAGGAACAGTGTACAGTGAAAAAAATTGGGTCTAGAGACCCAAAACAAACATGGTCAAATAAGACCTGATGTCGAAGAGGGTCTTAAAGGCTTTTAATATGAGTTCGATATCTGTCCCCACTTTTTTTTCTGTTCTTATACTACTATTTTGTAGTCACTACTACAATTTTAAACGAATTTGTTGCGCGATGATGCAAACAATTACACCCCCTTTGGATGGGGAGAAAAGAGAGGAGAAAAGAAAGGGGAGCTCTTTCTCTCCAAATTTCACCGTTTTTTGCAAGATTGGGTGAGAAAGGGTGAAGGGATCTAATAAAAAAAAATAATCTTTTTTGTTTTTTTCTCTCCATTTCTCACCAAAATGTTCAATCTAAATGAGTAATTTTTTAAGAAACCACAACTCTTTCTTTTCTTTTCTCGTGAAATCGCTCCATCCAAACGGGCGGTTAGGTTTAAGAAATGCAAAAAGTCTTAGCATACTGCATTTATTTTCTCCATACAAGTAAGTAGCTAGCCAGACTCACTATGCGATGGATATGAATAATTCTCCACTAGTTTTGCATTTTTCTTGATTTAGTCAATGATATTGAGATTCTCCAACGAAAACTTCCAAGTAAACTTACATCATTTGAACCCCATCACCATTTTATTTCCAAGTAAATTCACATGGGATGATTATTTCTCATTTTTAACTCATGATACTAAATGTAAACAATAAAATAACCATTTTATTTCCCTGCAATTAGTTTTCGTCCTCTACATGTGCCAGCTGGACAATATAATTCCCCAATTAGAACCATAATTTTATTTCCCTGCAATTAGTTTTCGTCTTTTACATGTGCCAGCTGGACAATATAATTCCCCAATTAGAACCATAATTACCCTGAAAATAAGAAATTACTCATATTTCTTCAAGAAGTCCTCCAGTAAAGTTACTAATAATGAGTATTGCACGCATGCACAAAAATACACCATGAGAAGAAATACACCAGAATGCAAAATTAAATATGTGCATGCATGAGAAATGAGATTTAATTTCATTTGACCCCAAAAAATATGAAAGTTCAATCAGTAAATTGTTGCTCTCACATTTCACTGCACTTCTCTCACAAAACAATCACATGATAGAGACACAAAGAAAAGTGCCGTTAGAAAAAGGGGAGTGGCAAAATCAAACCCCAAATTAAAAGGCCTATTAATTGTAAAGGTCTTGAGTTTATTGGGTAGGACCATTAAAGAAAAGTAGTTATATATATATATGCCCATGAATCACTATAAAAATGTATAATTTTAAATTAAGATCTTGAAGATGAGTTCCGCAATTTGTTGACAGTGCCAACCTAAGTCACATAATTCGCGTGCGTTAGCGGATCATGAAAGCAGCTTCGAAACACATCCCAACCAATTAGAATTCGCAAGAGCAATGATTGAGAGCGGGAACGCAAGACATTTTGAAAGATTATGCGACTAAAGCGCGATCGACCTAGGTTCTAAAGTTTGTGAGAGATGTCAACCTATTAGAACCGTACAAGACACTGGTGCCATGGCATAGGGGGGATATGATTTTCGGGGGTGTATATGTGCCTTTTGTTGGGTCAAAATACTGATCATATGCCTATTTATTGTGATGCCGTTTTGCTTGGATTCCTTTTAATCTCTAGATTCTTCTTCAAAGATCAATAAATTCTTTTTTATATTGTTAAAAAAAAAAATATCGTGGCTTAAGTCGCCGTCCCTGAACATATGTATAACATCTAATTCAGCATAAAATTAGACCCTGTTCCAGAACACCTTATTAAAAAATAAGTATTTATTTCACATTTTCAAACTCAAAAATACTGTAAATGAAAAATAATTTTTTAATTTTTTTTGCACCGTATTAAAGCTTTCATTGAGATCTTTCAAATAAAATTCATATTGCATATTTTTAGATTTTATTAAGCCCATTATTTTTTAGCTTGAAATTGCATTCTTAAAAAATAAGTACTTAAAACCCGTTCTGGAACGGAGCCTTAAATATGTTATTATATGGTTCAGACATCCATGATAATATATATATTAAATTTACTTTCTCATTCAGAAAACCATACTTTGAAAAGTTTTATATCCTTCACTTGTTGAACTTGAGCCATCCTAATAAAAAACTCAGAACAAACATATTCTTCAATATGGTATTATATTGATTGTCGTTATTTTCAACCTCTCCTACACGGAAATGGAGATAATAGTAGTATAATATATGGCCTACACCTAAAAACTACTACTATAAGTTTTTCATCTTTTTTTTGCGAATTGCAAATACAGTGGCGTGTTAACGATGACATTTGAATACCATATGACTTGGTACCATCTAACCCGAGAGATCAATTCCACCATCTAACGTGATCACCCACAATTTACAGAGCCATGTAATTACAGCAACGAGAGCAACCTCATATATATACATAAATATAATGTAAAAATGTGATAGCGACATAGCGTACGCAAAACTGGTCATTACTCATAACAAATCAAAGTGTATGACATGAGCTAAACCAAGACTTTATCAAGCTGACAAAACAGACCCTCTCTCTCTCTCTCTCTCTCTCTCTCTCTCTCTCTCTCTCTCTCTGTGGAAGTACTGCAGCCTCCATGGCTGCTTCTGTATACTGGCTCAAGTTTCCTTGCCGGCCACGGCCCATGGCTTTTTTAAGAGGCTTGCTAGTCCTACCCACCAGTTTAGCTTTGCTCGCCGCCGTTTTGATTTTCTTCTGCATCTCTTCCACCTCAAGACTTATGATCAATCTACACAAAAACAACGACAATCATCTTGTTGTAAACGATGCACCCACGAAACAAATGATCCAGATTTCGCTTCCCGAACCCACTAGAAGCTCTGTTCTCGAACTTCCGAATGTTTCAGCCAAAGGAAATCAGAGTCAATTGCCGGAAGAAGTTCCAACCGCCCCTAAAGGTGTGCAAACTTTGTTCTAACTTTTGTTCTCACTGTTGCATCCTAAAATGGAATGGTATTTCAACCAGAAACTTCCTTGTGATCCCGTCCATTGCGAATGAGTTCGGCTTCATAGAATAATGGCAGGGTTATCAAATTTAACTTTCCAATCCCAACAGAAGCTCTGTTTCTAAAATTCAAATATCGATTGTTACAGTCGAAGAAGAAGATGATGCCCCTGATACCTCGGTCGACAATAGAAGGGAAGATGCTGGGAGTCAATTGCCAGAAAAAAGTCTAGCTGCTCCAATTGGTATGAAAACTAGTTTTTTTTTTTTTGCTGTTGCATCCTGATATTCAACTAGAAGCTTTCCTTTGATCCTGTTTTTCTTGAACGGCAAAAAAAAATCATTAATCTTGAAGTTGCTATAAGATTAATAGGAGTAAAGAAACAACATCATGTTCGAAGAACAATTCTGTCCAATCCGAGACCCAAAATCTATGATTGGCAAGAAATCAATTAAAGGACACCCATATGGGACAAAGCCCACCTAAAGAGGCTGACGCCCAATCACCAGTCTAAAAACCCAGATCGTTATCTATTCAGCATAGAAAAACAAAGGCCTAAAAGAGAAAGAAAGAAAAAAAAAATCAGCTCAATACATTGACCAAGGTGTTGTTCACCATAGAACGATGTCAGGGTAATCAATTTCAATTACGAAACCCAGCAGAAGTTTTGTTCCTGAAATTCAAATCTTCGAAATTACAGTCGAAGTTGATCAGAATCAATTGCCGGAAGAAAGTCCAGTCGGTACGCAAATTTCGTTTTTTTGTTATGATTTTTAGTTTTATTTTTGCAAATTGTAAGTTTATTGTAGAGTGTAGCGAACATAATTGGTGGTAAAACAACACCAACTTGCAAAAGAATGATGTGAAAGCTAGTCCGAATTATTGGATGGTGGGGTCGATTATATCTAGCCATACATGTCGCTTTTTTCGAATTAATTTGGTTAACGAACAGATAATGTTGAAAGGGCGGATGTGGATTCTAGTGAAAGATTTGAGATATATTCTCAACATCAGAGAGGTCAATTTTTTTTTGAAACCAGCAACGTAATTTACATTAAGGCTTCGTTTGTTTGGACGTAAAATATTTTTCGGTAAAATATTTTACCTATTTTCTGGTGTTTGGTTGTGTAAAAAATGAGGAAAATATTTTACATGTAAACATTTTTCATTAAGTGGATGAAAATAACTTACCCTTAAATCTTCCGTAAGTTATTTTCCGAAATGAACCCGATGCCTTCTCTGCAATTCTCATTACTCAGTTTTCTCGATCGTCAGTCTTAACTCACATTCAATTCTAATAATGTCATATCTCTCCACCGTTTAAGCCCCATTCTCTCTCTTTACACTATTTTGTTGATTTTTGAAAATATTTTAAAGTGCCAACCAAACACCTGAAAATAAAAGTTTAAAATTTGTTTACATGAAAAATATTTTACATTGTAAAACATTTTACATCGAAACAAACGCAGCCTAAGTCAAAAGGAGAACAAGAGTGATACGTAGTTTTTTACGAAACGAGGAACTACTATTCCTCCCTGATCCTTAGACAAGGCTGATAACAAAAAAACGGGAGCTAGCATTGCTATGTAAAACAAAACTACCTTGCATAGCTGCTATATTATTGGCTAACAAGTCAAGCTACAGCGTTAGCAGTATGCACAAAAAATGACACCTTTTTTTGTGAATTTTTTTTTACTAAAAGACAAGAAAATTAGTATATAATTATCAAATAGGGGAGTGCGAAAATCATTACCCAACAAATTGTATTTCACTCCCAGTAACGGAAAAATCAAAATGAGGAAAAAAGTGATATTCCAGAGTGTACAACAAATATGTGGGAGGCATCAAAGGGGTAGTTCCTAAATCAACATATAGCATGTTTCTATGCAGTATGCACACATAAATACACAATTCCTTCCCAACATACACCTATTATAGTGCATTAATGAGAAATTTTTTTTTTGCAAATCGGGTACCATGTGGTACACGATGCACACATTCAGGCCGTTCAGAAATGATGGTCTGGGGTGAAAGTATCTAACGGATTTTAAAAAAAGAAAAGAAAAAGGAAAATTGTATTTCAATCCGGGACGTCGGTTGCATTTTTTGACGACCCGGATGTGCCCGCCGGGTACCATGTCAGCCATACCCTATTTGCACCAAAAAATTTGGACAATTGTATTCAACTAGAAGCTTTCACGCAATCCAGTAGTCCAAGGGTTCTAGTAACATCAGATGGCAGGGTATTCAGATTTTATTAGTTCCCAAATCCCACTAGAAGTTTTGTTCCATAATTTCAAATCTCAAACATTACAATCGAAGTCGACGACGAAGCCCATGATGCCTCGGACCCTAGAAGGAAGCGAACTGAGAACCAATTGCCAGAATTATTGTTCTGGTTTTTGCTCTACTTATGCACATTTTAAGTACTTTATTGATGTATGCGCAAGAAATTTTGTTCCCGAATGGTATATGATTTGCAAATATTACAGATGAAGATGCCGCCGATGCCTTGGACGACAGAAAGGAAGGAGTTGGTAGTCAATTTCCAGAACAAAGTCTAGCCGGTACAATAGGTAACGCGAATTCTGTTCTTCTGTTTTAAGATTGCAATTTTGATTCAAGTAGAAGCTTTCATGTGATTCCGTTGTCCATGGATTCAACATCACATCGTGATGATGACAATGAATTCTAATTTCCACTTCTCAAATCTGCGAGAATTTTGGTTCATGGATTTCAAATCTCAAATGTTACAGTCGAAGTTGTTGAGGAAGGCCATGATGACAATAGAAAGGAAGGAAATCAGAGTCGATTGTCGGTAGAAAGTTCAGCCTCTCCAATAGGTACGTGAATTTTGTTTTTCGTTTTGATTTTCGCTTTACTTTTGAATATTTCATATCCATTGGTAACTTCCGAAGCCTTTGTTTTTTTTCTTTCCGGATAATGGGGTCAAATACATCGAACCATATACGTCACCTTTTTCGTATTTGATTATCGAGTCATGGTTGGTAATGATAAAAGAGAAAAATGCTGCAATTTAGAGTGATATACAGGGGATTTAAATTTCCCTTCGTACAGAAGTTTTGTTCTTGAATTTAAAATCTCAAATATTACAGTTGAAGTTGATGATAAAGCCCCTGATGCCTTGGACAATAAAAGGGAAGAAACTCAGAGTCAATTGACCGAAGAAAGTTCAGACTCTCCGATAGGTATGCGAGTTCTGTCTTGATTGTTGCTTTACTTTTGAATATCAAAAGGACAGGTGATCGGCTGCTCTGCACCTGCTCTGCCGGGATGCTCAACAGCATCCCTATTTCGGTATCAAAAGGCGGAGCTTCAAAATCTGCAAACACCATGTCTTTACACACACATATGCACAGAAAATTGTTTCCAAATTACTCATATTATACTGCATTAATGGGTGTCCAAAGATGACAATTGTATGGGAAAATGACGGCTCAGGACGTATTTTGATAATTAATACCTGTTAAGGACATTTTCAGCATTAAAAAATGTTCTCAGTAAGTCGAAAGCTTATTTTGCTGCCTAAGCATTCGAGTATGAGTTAATCATTTCCGTTTTATCTTCATCATGGTTCTAATGGCTGGCTCAGGAAACTTTGTCGATAAGGACAATGAGGTGTACCACGACAACGATCTCTTTTTCGAAAACTACAAGCAAATGAACAGGAGCTTGAAGATTTACGTTTACCCCCACAGACCCCACGACCGCTTCGCCAACGTGCTGCTGCCGGAGACTTCGGAACCAGGGGGAAACTACGCGAGCGAAAGTTATTTCAAAAAGGCCCTCATGAAAAGCCATTTCATCACAAAGGACCCCTCCAAGGCAGACTTCTTCTTCTTACCCTTCTCCATTACCGGCATGAGGAATGACAAGAGGATTGGGGTGGGTGGGATGCAAGACTATGTCCAGGATTATGTGTCCAATGTTAGACAGAAATACCCTTTCTGGAATAGGACTGGTGGGGCTGATCATTTCTATGTGGCTTGCCATTCCATTGGGAAAATAGCCATGGGGAAGGCTGAAGAAGTTAAGAACAATGCCATTCAAGTGGTGTGCTCTTCAAATTATTTTGTGAATGGGTATGTTGCTCACAAGGATGTTTCATTGCCTCAGATTTGGCCGCGACATGGGAATCCTCCACGAGTTGAACCATCAAAAAGGTAACTTTTAGATGAGAAAAACCTATCCCGTTCCGCTATGGTTCTTATTTTTTAAGTATTTATTTTTTTCTTTACGAGACAAGCCATTATCTCACAATACATTACCTTAAAGAATCAAATAAGTACTTATTTTCCTTAGCCGAACTAGGCTATTTCTTTCAAGTACAAAAGTGAAATTTTGTTGTTGAAGAACAGTTTCTAAAAATCAAGTTCATGCAGGAAGAGGCTGGCCTTTTTCGCCGGAGCAAGCAACTCCCCGCCTCGACAATACCTCGTCAAAACGTGGCGAAACGACTCTGAGATCTTCGCCCATGCCGGCCGCCTCAAAACCCCGTACGAAACAGAGTTCCTGAGGAGCAAGTTCTGCTTCCACGTCAAGGGCTTCGAAGTCAACACCGCCCGAATAGGCGACGCCATGTACTTCGGCTGCGTCCCCGTGATCCTAGCCAACCACTACGACCTCCCGTTCGGAGATATCTTGAACTGGAAGAGCTTCTCTGTCGTTGTTGAAACAAGGGATATTCCACTGATGAAGAGTATTTTGAAAGGCATCGGGGATGAAGAGTACTTGAGGCTGCACAAGAATGTTGAGAATGTGAGGAAACATTTCCAGTGGCATGGGAAACCAATCGAGTACGATTGTTTCCACATTGTTATGTACGAGTTGTGGCTTCGAAGAAATTATGTGAGGGTTCCGCTGTCTTAAATAGCAGAGGAACCTTCACATTGAGTATAAGACGCACGGATCCACAATTTCTCGCAAGGAGCATATCGCTTCTGCCACATTGTTAAAGACGCAATTTCCCGCAAGGAGCATATCACTTCTGCTGCATTATTGAAGTGATCAACCAAGATATCAGTGTTTTTTGTGATGCTGTAGAGATAAGACAACAAGTATGCCGGCGATGTGTCCATTAATATGAGTAACGGAGCACCAGAATGATATGTTTCGACAGACTTTAATAACTTTGGAGGGTTCATAGCTTTTTGATGTTTGTATGTGTATATATATATATATATATATATGTGTGTGTGTGTATATATATATATATGTGTGTATATATATATGTGTGTATATATATATATGTGTGTGTGTATATATATATATGTGTGTATATATATATATATGTGTGTGTATATATATATATATATACCACACATTCTTCACAGGTTCAAATTTTAAATAGGAACCCAAATTCCAAATTTTAAATAGGAACCCAAATTTTAAATAGGAACTATGCAATGCGATTGAGAGAGCAGTAAGATAGTAAAAGTTTTTAATAGAACAGTTATTTTAGCGCTCCTCTAACATGGGATGAGACTTACACATCCATGAGACCCACCCAAAGTGAGAGTGTGTTACAAATAAACGTTGTATCTAATAATTTTTTTTAAGAGCAAGTGAGGGGATATAGAGGGTTTTTTTACTCATCAGTCATCACAGGGCTCCTCTTTGAGAGGAACAAATTTTGGTGAACATTATCTTTCTCAAAATTATTAGTTAGGTGGGTGAAGAGATAAATAGTGTTGGGCAGGTGAACATATATAATTTTTCAACGTTTTGGCATAAAAACCTATTCTAATTGTAGGAGAAATTTGAAACTTGGATAAGACGGTCAGTCGCCCGGGCTCACCACCCTATGGTCAGCCGTTGCATTGGGTAGTTGAAAGATGCTTGGTGGTTGTTCGACAAAATGCTCACAAGAAAATTAAAATGAAGAACTGTTATGCGGTACTAATCATCTAACTACATTGACTTTTTGCCTATTAAAACAAATAAACAGAATTGGCAGGGTCATTTTTGGAAAGGAAAAAAAGAGAGTAGAAAACACGACTGGCACATTGGTTATTTTTTAATGTACATATGTAATATATATACACACACATGTATCATGTATGACAGATTATCAGAATTGTTCTTTAAGTTTTATTGTTATATTATGCGGTGTCGCAAACAATTAGGCTTAATTGTCTATCAAAAAAAAAAAAACAATTAGGCTTAATAGAACAGTGCTAATGACACAGATTTTTTACGCACAGATCTTGCACAGATTAGAATGTGGGCTCCACTACGGGTCCCATACAAACGATCCGAACCGTTCATTAAATTTAAAACATGGCTTGAAGGCTCCCAATGAGAAATCAGCTTAATCCGCTACCTATAAGTGCTGGAATCAATCATCCAACTTTTCGTTCAATTTTTAGGATCTTAAAACTTGAATGAAAAGTTAGATGATTGGATCGAGCAATTATAGGTAGCGGGTTGAGCTGATTTCTCGTGAAGACCCTTGAAAACATGTTTTAAATTTAATGAACGACTCGAATCATTTGTGTGGGGCCCGTAGTGGGCTCTACATCCCAATTTGTGCACGATGAAAAATCTATGTGGACAGATTTATTGGGTTTAATAAGCACAAAAAACCCTAGCGTGCTATGTTGATTTTCCATAGATGCAATTGGTCAAACTTACCATATATGTGCTGGATACGAATAGTTCCAAGGCTGTTCCAGACATTTTTGGAGCCTGAGGCGACCTTCAAGATTTGAACTTGTTACATAATTTTACGAGCGAACAAAATAAACCGTAAATCAATCTACAAATGGCAAAAAGAATATAACAAGGTAGACTTAAATTTGATCCCAACAAATTAATAGTATGCTAGTTCAACCACTATACATTGTTGCTCTTACATAATTTCATTTCAACTTGATGGAAGTATATATCCAGATTTCTCAATAATATACTCTCTCTCTCTCTCTCTCTCTCTCTCTCTCTCTCTCATTGCAGCCTCCGTGGCTGCTTCTGTAAACATGCTCAATTTCCTGCGCCGGCAACCCCCCTTGGCTTCTTTCAGAGGCTTGTTATTCGTACCCACCAGTTTAGCTTTGCTCGCCTCTGTTTTGATTTTCTTCGACCTCTCTAATACCTCGAGGCTCATGATTATTCTACACAAAAGCAACAGCATCCATCTTCACGTAAACCGTCCACCCGCCGAACCAAGGATCCAAATTTCACTTCCCGAACCAGCTGCAAGTTCTGTTCTTGGATTCCACGTCCCAAATGATCATTTAGCCAAAGGTGATGATGAAGTCCCGGATACTACGGACAACCGAATGGAAGGAACTCAGAGTCAATTGCCAGAAGAAGCTTCAACCGCTCCAATAGGTACGCGAATTTTGTTTCGACTTTTGTTTTTACTGTTAGAATCCTAAAATGAAGCGAAAATGTTACTACAATACATGAAATTGTACATGGAAGGCAGATGAATGGTTTAAATTCAACGGTTCAGATTCACAATGACAGACAGTTTCAGATTCAGCAGTTCATTTGTCTTTCATGGACACTTTTCAAGTACCGTATCAACCATAAAAACGAAATGGGGTTTCATCCTGTTAACCAAAGTGTTCTACATCATAGAATGATGTCATCAGGGTATTCAAATTTCACTTACCGAACTAGTAGAAGTTCTGTTCCTACAATTCAAATCTTTGATTAATATTACAGTCAAAGAAGACGATGAAGCCCCTGATACCTCGAACGATAGGAGGGAAGGAACCGAGAGTCGATTGCCAGAAGGAGGTACGCTTGTTTTTGCTGTTAGAAATTTTGCATCCTAAGATGAAATGGTATTCAGCTAGAAACGTCTCTCCGGTGCTGTCCTGTTAAACCAATGTGTTCTACAATGAGTATTCAAGTTTCACTTCCGATACCCCATAGAAGTTGTGTTCCTAAAGTTAAAAATCTCAAATACTTGCAGTTGAAGTTGAAGATCATAAAGCCCCTCATACCTCGGAGTCTTCGAAGAGAAGGGAAGAAACTGAGAGTCGATTAATGCCAGAAGAAAGCTCGGTTGCTTCAATTGGTACGCGAATTTTGTTTTTTTTGTTTTGATTTTTTGCTTTTGTCAGGGCATTCAAATTTCGCTTGAAACCAAGTAGAAGTTCTGTTCCTAAAATTCAAATCCTAAATATTGCAGTTGAAGTTGATGATGAATCCCCTAACACCTTGGACAATAAGAGGGAAGAAACTCAGAGTCAACTGCCAGAAGAAAGCCTAGATGCTCCAACAGGTACGCAAATTTTGTTTTTTGTTTGGATTTTTGCTTTTACTTCTTTTTTTTTTTACTTTTGTGCATTGTATTTTTATTGAAGCATGAGGAAAAATAATTGCTAGTTATTTAAAATATTCTTTTTGCATAACCAAGTAAAATCCAACCCAACGTAGACAAGAATGATGTGAAAGTGTTGAAAATATTTTTTTGACTACCCATTGGTAACTTGGAAAGCAATTTTGGATAGTAGGGTCAACTACATCGAGCCATATATGTCACTTTTTTATTTTTTTTATTTGGCTAACGAGCCGATAATGATGAAAGGGCAAATGTTAAAAAAAAAAAAAAAAAAAACATCCCAACTAATTATTGGCTCGTTAGTCAGATTGGCTAACGAGCCCATAATGATATGTGTCACTTCATACCATCCGTTATAAATTCTTCTTTAGGTCCAGGACAAATGATTGTTTAATTTCTTGAACTTTTAAATTTATGACAAACATATGCCATCCTAGACCTAAAGAAGAACCAATAACGGTTGGCATGAAATCAACCGTAATGTACAATAGCAACAATATCAAACCCAATTTACATGACAACCAAGGAAATTAATGCCTTGTTCACTTCGCGATTCAAAAAGAATTTTTCAAAAAATTCTCCCTAGATTCTCCCTACTTTCCACCTGTTTCTCTCTATCTCTCTCCACTCATTACCCCTACTATTTTCCAAAAACACTTTTCAAATCCCAATCCAAACAAAGCATAAAGACCCCTGATTTCAACTCAATCCATAACCCGATCCATCATTAGCAGAGGAAGCATCAAAAGCTTCGACACTCCACAATGAGCAAAGAATCAAATCATGGTAAAAGATACAGAGCCCTTAACATGGCTTCAAAATAGTACTAAAATTTGTCACTATCAATGACAATGGTGGATGATTAAACAGCTTTGTGCACGCTAAGACAACGAATAACTAAGTTGTAGCTCTCCGCAGCATAAGATTTTAGATGAGTTCTGTTAATACTGAAAGTCTACCAAGCTCGTGAAGTCGAATTTCCTTGTGCGTTTGCTTATTTCTTTTGTCGTGTTATCGTATGCGCGCTCAATTTGATACCCAAAACTGTTGTTTGGACCTCCTTGACATTTGAGGGAGCATGAAATGTCTTTTCATCCATTTTGTGTATTTGCCATTGAACTCCTCTGGATTTCATTTATCTTTTGCTCCATCATGACTCAAATGGCTCAGGAAACTCCCTCAACAACGACGACAACGACGTGTACCATGACAACGATCTCTTTTTCGAACATTACAAGGAAATGAACAGGAGTTTGAAAATCTACGTTTACCCCCACAGCCTGAACGAGCCCTTCGCCAACGTGCTCCTACCGGTGGCTTATGAACCGGGGGGAAACTACGCCAGCGAAAGTTACTTCAAAAAGGCCCTCATGAAAAGCCATTTCGTTACCGAGGACCCCTCCGACGCAGACTTCTTCTTCTTGCCCTTCTCCATCACCGGCATGAGGTTCGACAAGAGGATTAACGTGGGCGGGATCCAGAGTTTTGTGAGAGAATACGTCTCCGGCGTTCAACAGAAATACCCTTTCTGGAACAGGAGTGGCGGGGCTGATCATTTCTATGTGGCTTGTCATTCTGTTGGGAAAATAGCCATGGGAAAGGCTGAAGAAGTCAGAGACAATGCCATTCAAGTGGTTTGCTCTTCGAACTACGCCGCGGATGCGTATTTGCCGCACAAGGATGTTTCGTTGCCTCAGATTTGGCCGCGAAAAGCGAATCCTCCACAAGATGAACCACCAAAAAGGTACCGAAATATGTTTCGTTGCCTCAAAGAAGGTTTAACGAATGACAAAAAAAAAAAGAGGGTTTTGATTTTCATCTTTGGCAATCGGTCTTTCCAATTTTTTTACATGAGTATTTCAGAAACTATTTTCTCAAATACAAATTGTTGGTGTAAAAGTCATAGTAGCCGATGAAAATGGATTAACAGAGATGCTTTAAGTCACGTTACTTCGCTGTTCTTAAAACGATATTTGCCCCCACCATTCGAGAGAATTCGGTGTGCACCGGATTACAGCGAAGCCGCCTCCAAGATAAAATGAAACCCAGTCTTCAACTGTTGTCTAACTGCGTTATGCACAAACGAAGAGAGACCCGAACACCTTCAGATTTTTCGAGCCCCTTAAGTATAATCGTAGGAGATAATTCTAGAGAGAAACAACAATCATAATGGTTCTAGTTTTCTTCATCCTTGAATTGGTAGAACCCTTTGCCTATTTATAGGCATAGATCATGACCGTTGGCCAAAAATTACACCTCTTTGATTAAATGCAATAGTCATGTCTATTCATTCCACTCCATGGTCACACCTTTTGGTCTGGTAATGTCTATTTATTTAACTTGAATAGACATATCTTTTGTGCTTAAATCCAATGTTCATGTCTATTCATTTAACCTGAATAGTCATGCCTCTTGGATTAAAACCATTCACCAATATTTATATTTAATATCCATTAAATATTTTGGAAATGTTCCAACACAAATGCGATATTTTCGTTTTAAAAAACAGTTTCTAAAGATCACATTTGTGCAGGGAGAGGCTGGCCTTTTACGCCGGAGCAAGGAACTCCCGGGAGCGAAAATACCTTGTCGAAACATGGCAAAACGACTCGGACATCTTCGCCCACGCCGGCCGCCTCAGCACCCCGTACGAAACAGAGTTCCTCAGGAGCAAGTTCTGCTTCCACGTCAAAGGCTACGAAGTCAACAACGCCCGGATTGGCGACGCCTTGTACCACGGCTGTGTCCCTGTGATCTTGGCCGACCACTACGACCTCCCGTTTGGAGACATCCTGAACTGGAAGAGCTTCTCTGTCGTTGTTGAAACAAGGGATATTCCACTGATGAAGAGTATCTTGAAAGGCGTTGGGGGTGAGGAATATTTGAGGCTGCAGAAGAATGTTGAAAAGGTGAGCAAACATTTCCAGTGGCATGGGGAACCAGTCGAGTATGATGCTTTCCACATGGTTATGTACGAGTTGTGGCTTCGAAGAAATTATGTGAGGGTTCCGCTGTCTTGAATAGCAGCGGAACCTTTGCATGGGGTATAAATCGTACGAACGAACCCGCAATTCTCACAAGTAGCATCTCTCACTTCTGCCTTATTATTGAAGAGATCGAATGAGAGAGAGATCGTTACATGTGATAAAAAAGGTATGCCTATATATATGATGGAGCACCAGAATGATACGTTTGGGCGGACTTTAATAAGCTTGGAGGGTTCGCAGCTTTTCGATTTTTTATTTTATTTTATTTTATTTGTAAATTTCTCCTTTTGTAATGTCTGGGTTGATTTGGGTTTTGGGGTTCCATCCCTGCATTAGGGTGGGGGGTACAGTTTACAAGGGCTAGTTGAGGGACCAAAAAATATATGCTTATTGACGTTTGTATATACCACACATTCTTCACAGGCTAAACAATCAAAATATTAACCCTTCTCTTTCACGAGAAGCTCCCTTAAAAGATGCGATGCATGCATTTTATTTGAACAACCGCGAGTTTATAGCATCCCCTTGCATTATCTTTCATGTCAATTTTGAAATAAAGGAAGGAAAAAGAAATTTTTTTTTTTTTTCCGGTCTTAAACACCACAACATTGGGCATTCGAATTGGAGGAGATTGAGACAATACCTTTTAATATCTTAGCTCTTCACGAATTTTGTTCTAGTGTGTGCTGCTAACACAGTAACACTTTCTTCACTATCACGACATCAAAGAAGGGGAGGAGCAATTCAGAGTGTATGTAGTGGCCTTCCTTGAAATGATACTTATCATTCATCAAGGATGCAGGCTCTACCGAATCAGGAAATATAACCTCAGTTATGGCCAGAATCTAAGTCACATACTGTAATATGCAAGGGTCTTTCGACAATATTCCAAGGAGTACTAAACCTCGGGAGGATTGAGAGGAGAAGCGCAAAGCAGCTTATGAATCGCAGAATGAAAATTTTCCGTTTGACCAAAAAAAGAAGCAACAAGGACTGAGAACCAAAACGGAGACTTCTATTGGCAAAAAATGTGAACTAGACCAGAACAATTTAGGAAGGTCTTATGGGAGAAAAAAAATTAAACAGCCGACTATCAGAGAACGAAATACAAAGAAGAATAAATAAATATAATTACTTGTTTGAAATAGCCCATAAGAATAGGGGATACTCTGTTGTAGGAACACTGGGATGTATGTTGACAAGAAAAAAAAAAAAAACAACCACAACAAAGCGATAAGGAATGGAAACAGAAGCCAGTTTCATAAAGCATAGACCTAAAAAAAAAAATGCTTCAGACCAAGTTGGTTCTTTCCGGTATTATCATACAGTAAGGTTGTACAGCAGTTTAGGCACCCTTGTTGCTCTGCCATGGCTTGATCACACCCACGACGACGATGGCAATGATGATAAGAAGGATGAGAATGGCAATGCACATCCATTTCCTTGAGTTCCTTTGTAATTTCTTCGCATTCTGCAGAGCAGTATTCCCAGATTGGACATGGTCAACTGCACTTGATACCTGAAAAAAAAAAAGGCAAGACATGTTCAAATTTCGAAATGCAGCCTGCTGTCATTCCATATAGGACATTTTGTATTTTCTTTATCTAGTGATTTACCACTATCTCGTTATGTAAACTAAGAGGAGATCAATGCAATAATATAATTTTCCATCTTCTGTCCCATATTTTGTCTTTGCTGATGCAACTTTACAAGTACATAATTTAAACCAATTCAAGGAAGAAAACTATGGTTGCATTCTTAAAAGGAAAAAAATCTACATCACCTGTGATTCTATGTTGTCGAGCAAGTCCCCCTGTGCATCCACCAGCACCGCCATGTCCATAAATATCTGCATAAAAACAACAGGTAAGGTACAATCGAAATTTTTTTGGCACCTTACTCGAAATAGCTCATCGAATGGAACGTATCCGACAGGAAGTTGTCTATAAGCAATCGTGCTAGTTCCCCAATCTTGACAGCATAAGAAGCATGCAAGTCCTTTAAGTTTGAATAAAATAAACACCTAGGTTCAAGGCAACATCTAAATGCTCTGTTTGCGTATAGAAAAGGTTGTTCAAGTTTTCTTATGGGTTGTTCAAGTTTTCTTATGGAGGCGTTAAGAGAGAAGACGTCAATTTTCAATGAAGTGCCAGCGGAGAGCAGTTAAGCAAATTTACAAGAGCTTCACCAAGCTCTCTTCAACCCGTGATCAAACCTATGATGCTATAGGCATGAGCTGAATGTCAGAGAACCAAGCACATCAGAAACTAACAAAATTACAATAAATAAATACTTAAAAAGTTGCATATTATATTGCCTAATTCAAATCATACAATCTCCAGACATATCCTGTATGTCTAGTTTTATTCACCCCATCCAATACTCCCAGTACCCTGCAGATTGATTTATTATCGGTTAATGTGGTGTTCCGTCAGCCATAAATACTGCTACGCCTCATCATCTGATAAAAGAGACTAATTTCAAAGATCACTTTTTACACAGTTTTGGCAGCACTCTAACTCAAAATCCGGAGTCCAGATTATAACCCTACCATATAGGGCACAAAAATGACGGTGATAACCTTAATCCATGCCTCTTTTGTGCACCAGACCTTGGCCTTCCAATTGTCATAAGACGCCCATTCGCTGGTTCTCTTCCTTGATCCATGATCCGGCCTATTTTTAGGCTACGGATTAAGCGGAAGACCTCAATCAGCTTATGGTATCACTTATGATCCTATTTGATCCTTTTTAGGCATTTGATAGGCTTGCTGAGCCTATTGATGCTTTTTGGCTTAACAGGGCATTTGAATTGGTAAGCCAAGTTCATTCAACATCGTTTCTATGGGCCATTTGGCTGGCCAGATGGGAACAAGACAGATGAAAGATTATGGGGGTACTCAGCTAGATAGTTGCACAAAATGAGTCAAGATATTGATAGCACACCTAATATGGGTTGTCAAGTATGTGTTACAAACTTACAACAGGGGGAAAAAGATGACGGAAAATAAATAAAGACCATCCAAGTAAATAATTAATGTCAACCAACTTAAACAGATTTTTAACCATAGTATGAAAGAGCTGCAGAAGGATGTCAAATGATACCCCGATCCTTGCCATAAATATTTATCAATTGGACGGGATTGATGATACCTGCTGCAACTCAAGAAGCTTCCTCTCAACCTCTCGAACTGCATCGTGGCGTTCTTGTATTTCTGCTAGGGTGTCCATTATCTACAAACACAACATAAAAGTCAAAAACAAAAGGCATTTCCTACTTAAGTTACTAAACAGTTTTAGAATTGGCCTACTGGCCCAGAGGTACTGAGTTGAAAGATAGTTAACTCAAATTCCTTCAGATTTTTCTTTTGAAATACTTGACCCAAATAAATATTTCCAAGATTATGTGTCAACCAAGAGAGTTCCAAATAATGTCCCACTGAGTGAAAAGGAAAGAAGGATACAAAACCTGGCCTCGTCCTTGTTCCCTGATTGCTTTCTGGAAAATCTGTTCGCTATCCCCTGTCTCTATTAAGTGATCAATTGTCTGAAAAGTTTCAAATAGTCACAAATGTGCATATGAAGTTACAATTTCAAGAAGAACATCACACAGCAAGGAAATTCACCTCTTCATCAGGTCTGGTGCCCGTTACTGACATCATGGCAACAAGGAAACTAAAATGATTAGCTGGGTGTCATGTGGAATCCAGTACATTAAGTTGAAAAAACTACAGACTACAGTATTATGCAGTCATGCCGAAACGATTCGAACCTGTATAAACTCGCCTTTCAACAACCTCTCGATACTCTTGGTGGATGCTTTCCCTTAAAGTCTGCAAAAAAAAAAATCAAGGACTGAAAATTAATAAAAGCTAAAGAAAAGAAAAAAACAATCGAGGTGTAAAATATGAATGTCTGACTTACCTGAAATTCAGACATTTTGTCTTTAAACTTCTTTTTCAAGGCACTGAAGTTAAACAAAAAGTTGATGAAGTGAGATAAGACTGACTGAAGAAGTATTCATGTTGAAACTATGAAGCTAGGCAAAAGATTGAAAAATTGGAAACTTATAAAGGGCCCAACAATGTCAAAAATGATCATAAGAAGGATTACAAGGACTTCAAACTTGCCATCTTTGGAGGTAGAGAAGGTGCCTTCAGAAAAGGCAATTATCGTAATAATAAGTACACAGAGAGAACACACCCCATTAAAAAGACTGACATAAAACTTCCCAGCCCTAGCTGCCTCTCTCCTTCCCTCCCTCCCCCTAGGGTTTCCACCCAATGATGGGCAGCGGGAGGGGGGCGTTCTCCATTAATGTTTCCTCAGCCTCTCCTTTTACATCTCCGTCAACCTCCTCCGTCGTCCTCTTTTCACCGCCTCCTCTTCGTCTCGCCTCCCTCTGGCCGCCTCTATCACCGCCATCGAATAGATCCTCGTGCATGACTTCTTCCCCAACATCCCGAAGTTCCGAGATTGCCTCGACTGGCTAGAAGCTGTCTGCAGCTGAGACCTTGTCCAGATCCAGCCACGATGCCGCACTATATATGTTCTGGTGACCAGGGGATCAGGTTGCAGAGTCCGGAATCAAGAGGTTGGAGAACAAGGTCCGATCCTGAAGTTGATTTGGAGAAGGGACGGTGGGTTGTCTGATCCGGCACCGACGGTGGTTTTTTTTTCTTTTTCTTTCTAACTTTTTGCTGTGATGTATCGCTTATGGGTGTTTCTCCCCTTCGGGGGTCTTCCTATCCATTTGGGGTGTAGCGTGTTTTTTTTTCTTTGATGTTGGTGTGAGTTTATTGTGCCTCAGTGGCCTTCGTAAGGAGTTTGGGGTGTAGGTCTTTCCTCGTCGGAGCCTATCCGCCTGGTTGGCTATTCTCTCGTTGTCCAAGGAAGGATATGCCCTTTGATGTACTCTCAAGGTTATCAATGGAATTTCTAAACTTTTGGCAAAAAAAAAAAAAAAAGACTGACACAAATTTTAACCCATGCCTGCTATCAGTTTTGCACATTCAGAAGTTAAATCCATCCTAAATAACTAGATACCAGAACACCAAGTATATTAGCACCAACTTCTGTAATGTTGGAGGCTAACCAGATGCAAATAAAACGAAAAAGGGAACTAGAATAAACATGTGAGGGAATTTTCTAATGAGAGAAATTCAAGGATAGCTTCAAAACTAAATGCTGCTCAAACTAAGCTACATCCCAAACTTCTTTACTTGACAAATAGACAAATAAAATGAGCCACGGGATTTGAACATGGTGTTTGTTCCAGCGAAAAACCTCAGGTGACCACCAGGAAGACAGTAGTCACTTCTAAAATCTACCTAATTTCCAGGTAGATGGATTGAGAAAAGCAAGAAAAGAAGCAGCAGGATGCGGAATATGAAGGGGCTGGAGGTAGAGCCAATGACCAATTGAAGAGTTACAGACTAGAGAATAAATATCTTCTATGAAGAGAGGCAATGGTATCTGTTTTTGTGAAGAAATCCACAGACGAAACCATTTGTAACAACTAAGGGATAAGATTAGGGAGCCATCCAAAAACATTGCATTGGGCCCTATGCCTTCCAAATTAAACTTCAATGTTTCCATACGCATGTTCATTTGCACAGAATTGACCCAGCTGTGTTAGTACGGATTCCACATTCTACAGCAATTTCTTGCAAGTCACTGCCAGTGCCCTTACCCGGGCTAGGCTGTCGTTTTGGGCACAACATGGCCCTGCCCATCTATAGTGTCCACGCCATGCTGTGCTGTGCTGTGTCATGCCGGGCTGGCCCGACCCAATTTACTGCTGTACTAAAATGTAGATAACGGTCTATTAGTTACAGAGTTCAAATCCTAAGATCTAATAGCTAAGAAGATGAATTCACCATGTATTTGATATGTAATATATTTGTGAACAAATTTAAAACCATTGTGCCTGAAGCAACTTTCCCACCAAAAACTATAGTATCCAGTTTTATTATATCAAGAAACACTAGTAGTTGCTCAAGCAACTCAAACTCCCGTTGATGGAATTGATTCAACCGTGACTGCTGCCTAATCTAATCTTCATGCCATACACCTGCTCCGGCTCAACTGCCCATTCTGAGTCCCTTCTTGCTCAGCCGCTAAGAGCCCTACTCAGCCTTGCCAATCCATTTCCTACTCGGGCTCATTGCCAAGCCTCAGAAATACTCCTTCTAATGTGATAGTGAATAAACTTCATAACCATTTTGCCTTTTGTAATGACTAATGAGTCAATTGATTTTTTCAGATGATTCCACTGCGGTACAATTTTTTTTTTTTTTACGTGCTTTTACAATATTAATCTATACTACCACTGCATTTTTACCTACAACTCTAATAGTCAAGACTCAAGAGTACAAAGTTAATCTTATTTTGAATACTTAGACACGTTGTGAGGCAGGTTGATGACATGCCTGGGACACTAAAAGAGTGTACCATAAAGCATGACAACAATTTCACTTCACAATTCATATATCCCTGCTACTGTGCTACATAGGTACCAAACTTAGCCAGCATTCAATCCGTATGTCAAAGAGAATACTAGGATGATAAGAATAGCATTTAAATATCATAAATTTCAAATTGCACCTACCAAACAACTTTACGGTGCAAATAATAATCATGGGGTATAGACGTAAGAAAAAAGAGAGTTACATTGTCGTTGCTGTTCTCGATCGGTCTACACCTGATCCTTTTCCACATCCGGGCTTCTGCCTGTTGGCTAAATTCTGGACCAAAAAGTAGGAAGAAAAACCATAGAGTCATTAGGTAAGTGCTGAACAACACCAGAATAACCAGAAGCGGTGTGTGCTCTTACTTCTCTGTCAAGCTCCTCTATCTTTGATTTAATAGAACGGGCAACTTTTCCAACTTCATCAACGTCTTTCTCCATTCTCTGCTTGATTGCTGCAAACAACGCAAGACCAACAATCATTATCGAGTTCCAGACAATTGAAAAGAAAAAACCATGTTATCCCATCCTATTGGAAAATGCACAGGAATGAGAACAGGAACAAAGGTTAGTATTATATTGTGTGAATTTAGTTCAGAATCTTCAGATATCTGCATGACAAAATTCACCAAGCCATTCGATGACCATATGGTCATCAGCTCAGGTATCCAAAAAACTACCTTCTACCACTAATAAAATACTGCAATGATAACTATAATCTTGGAAAAGTAGGACGCAGTCCAGATCATGGTGTTGCATCTACTGACTTACACAAGGTTCTTTTACCCTCGGTTAATATGAAGACCATGCAAATGACCATTAGTCTAAAACTTCCAGAATTTTTTTAAGAGATCAATTGAACCAACTTCCCCCAAAGTCCCAAGCTATGATGAATTGATGATCAGAGGTGGCTTCTAAAAATTGACTTCAATTAGCATGCATTGCTTTCAGATGCCAGTTGCACAAACACAAGATGCAAACTTGTAGCATTTTTTAACCAAAAAAAAAAAAGAAAGAAAAATTCTGCATTATTACTCAATGAAAGATGCTGTGATCAGTTCAAAATGTAGTTGTTCATCTGAATTCAAATCAAGTGTTAAGTGTACACCAATTTCTACAGAGAAACCTGAATTACCTGAAACCAATGAGCTACAGAAAAGCATAGTTTAAATTTGAATGTAAGACCATATTATAACAACCATCTCGTATCGATAGATCTAATTCCTGTGTGAAACTACAGTCGAGTTCCAAAACAAAAAACTAGTACCAAGCTAATCACTAACATGTCGTATATAGGGTTGAGGGATTGAGGCAACAGCATGTGAAACTGTATTCCATACTTGAAACAGCTTCTCTCATTTTTCTTTTGGATACCAGTTTCACCTAGAATCCTACTCAAGCTTTTAACGTTCTAAAGCGCATGTGACATTTTACAGCAATTAAGGTGTTTTCAATCCTACATCATGAAATCTACCTATTTTCTCCTTTTAAACATATGGCCGCTCTTCCCTCCCAACCTTTCAGGATATTAATGTCAAGTACTAATTCTACCAGAAGCCAAAATACTGCTTAGAAAAAAGTTTATGAAAAGTTCACAAGAATGAATTTCCACAACTAACATGCGAGGGCCAATTATCCAACATGTGCCCATATGTTATTGAAAAAATCATCCGGAGGCCAGCATGTTTGGTTAGACTTTCTTGCTTTAGGTTCTTCTTTTATAGGTGCACTAGTTGTGTGTGAGGTGATTGTTCATCTTTTACATCACTCTGGAACAAAAAGGGACAACCCTCTTTAGAGCTATCTCAAATTTCAACATTTCTTCAAACAAGTGCACTCTCACATTTCACAGAGACTATATCTGTGATGAGTTGAGTGCCACAAGATTGACATTGGAAAACTGATTCTAAAGAAAAATGACACACAATGAAGAAAACTGACATTAAAAACCTAGGCATGTCATGATTACAGAAGATGTTTCCAACTTTGGTCCTTGCGACCTTTCTTTGAAGGTTTTTCACATGCAGATCCTTGTTTTTATGAAGCATAAGTAAAGATCATCAATTATCGTAGTTGTAGATCCTTGTCTTTATAAAGCATAACCAAAGATCACCAAGGAAAGAACATAAACAACAAAAAGAATAGGTAGACATAGGCTTAAATTTGTATAAGATCAACAAAAATCCAACAGGAAACAGGTTACCTTTCATGGCAGCAGCTTTGGTTACAGCCTTTGATTCCTCATGGGCATCCTGCATGCAATTTTCACATGATGATTCCAAATAAAAATTGTTTCCATACTCTTTGCCACATTACAGAGAAATGACTTCCAAATGCAACACCTTCAGTCCTTGATGCCTCTAATAATAGGTAAGCCACATTTGGACTGTTTTCTATCACAGACGGGATCATAGTACTATGAAGTACAAGAAAGGACAGAATGTCCCTGGAAAGCAGGCACAATGTAATTCAAAAATCGTATGTGATTTTTGTGAAACCTTCGAACGTGAAGAGTGGGACTAACATGTCCCAAAAGCTTAAGTCCAAGTAACCTAATAGCAAGCTTGTGATTCTATACATACCATCTATCCTTTGATGTCCCCCCATGTGGGATCTCTCCCCAACTTACAAACAAAACATCCTCTCATTTTTTGTGAAACCTTCGATGTGGAGTTAATAAATTAATAAAGCGAAGGAATTAATAAATTTGTTGTCTTCAAACATAGTAGGCCAACCTTTTGATTTTACACAAAGGACAAAAAATTGGTGTGCCTATGTAATACAGGAGAGTACCAAAATCACTTCCCTTTCATACTATTACGTATCTGATGCAATTTTCTTTTATTTGCACTTTTTGTGCAAATCATGAAGCCAATGCTACAAATACTTCTACAGAAACTCAGCAACCACTCGTCCACCTACCACCAAAATACAATAAAGCCACATACCTGGAGCTTTTTGAGTAGCTTATTCAGCTTCTCGTATTGTTTCTCAATCTCTTGAACCTGAAAAGAACCAAAAGCTTGATGTCATATGAGGAAAGATGGTTCAAATATGTTCTCGTTTTCTAGTTGCATCAAAAAGGAAAGGGGAAACAAGAGCAGAAAAGTCAATGACACGTATTCTTCTTAATTTGCAACCAAGTAACACTAACACCAATAAGTTATAGCCACCTGCTTAAAGAAGTTATCTAGGCCCAGTTCTCCTGAATTCATTGGACGTTGTGTTCCCATTTCAAGATCTCCACCCGCAGGCTGCCCTCGAGGGATCTCAAAAGAACCCTGCAAAAGTATCATTTAGTAGTTGTGTAACACGAAATATAAAGAAGAAAACATAGCTTTTCCTTTTCAAACTTAAGTTCATTCTACTATGCAAAGAAAAGGGGACCAGCTTTTCAAACTTAAGTTCATTCTACTATGCAAAGAAAAGGGGACCATGGGGGGGTGTGGGGGGTTGGGGGGGTGGGCAGCTGTTCTACCTCAAATATTTTTCAGCATGAGAAGGATAACATAAGTACAAGCTTACTACTAGCAGTTATCAAGTAGCTTCTCATGTGTTCTAAAATACCACGCATTTCAACGCCTATACATAAAAAGCCTTCTTGACTCAGCAGAGGTCTCAAAAAAAGTTCCAATAAAAAGGCAAGTACCACTCTTCTAGGCGCCACTTCAGGAAGTTAGAATAAGTAGTGCAAGGACATGGCGTAATTTATAGTTTCCACATTTATTGATCATTCAGAATTCCGCCATAAGGCCATCAGCAAAGCATCCTATAGTTCAGAAAGGAGATAAACTTCTTAATATTTTACAGTCCCTCATGGGGAACAAAAATAGGTTGGCTGCAGTTAAGAAAATTAGTTTAGCTTATAACCTATTCATCTGGATAGATGCTTTTTTGGCATACACATCATTGTTAAAGAGTGACATTATTAGCATTAGATCCAACAGACAAAAGCTCGTATCTTCGTGTACTCCTTTACCTTCAGTATACGACAAAATCTATGAGTTTCTACAACCAGCAGGATAAATAGAATCAGGATGGAAAAGGAAACTTAATATAAGCCGTCCAATTTTAATTGGATAAATGAGCTAATGTGATCCAATGATGTGCCAATCAATGTACGACAAGTCACAGTTTTTGCATGGATGACCTTCCCTGCGGCTCCAACAAGATGAACGTTTCGATGACTGAAGCGGGCCCAAAACAGCCCCAAGAGATCCGTCCAATCCCAGTTAGCTAAAACCTTGAATTAAGTAACCTTGTAGCATATCCAATTCACACCCTCTAACACTCTATTTGCAGGGATCAAAATAAGGTTTTTATTCAAAAACTGGTTATAGAGGGTTACACTTTTCGTGTCAACTCCAACCTCTTTACTCTATTGACATCTCTATATTTCAAAATCTTCCTTCATTTCTATATTGAACTCGATCAATTTAAACTTCCTCCCAAAACTCATCCTAATTCTAATTCTACCAATCTTGTGAAAATAAATGTACAAATTTAAGAAAATCAAATAGATCAGTAAATTTTCATCCTCCGCCTATTTTTAAAGGTATTGTGTGTGCTAGTGTGTGTGTGTGTGTCTTAACTATCAATCTTGTTAAATTATGTACAGCTTAAAGTTTTATCTATCAGATAAATAAATTGCCATCCTCATATTCGAGAATCGGGGCATCTTTAACCCACACCCTATGTCTGTACTTCCACTCTGCTTCTCCATTTTTTAGCAAAATCAAAATCAAAATCAAACTCAAATCATTCTTTCTCTGTTTGAGATGATGGAGTTTGTCACTCCAACAACAGAGCACAACCAAAAAAAAAAGGACTCCCTGCACCCACTTCTTTTATATGAAAAAAAGAGAGAAATATATTATTTTCAATAGAAGTAGACGATAGTTGAATAGAAAGCAATGTTTGAAATCAAAATTAAAAAAAAAATAGAGATAAGAAATATGGTTGGAGTTAACATGAATATTGAAATCCTCTTACCTCATTTTTTTAATTAAAAAAAACCTTTCTTTTATAATCCTCTCAAATTGTGTATTAGAGGGTATTGAGCTGGGGATGTCTTAAAGAATGATTCTCAGTTTTCTCCTTCATCATCCATATTTAAAGGATCCAAGTCAATCATCTCATATGGAGGAGAATAATACTCTAAAATAGGTAAATGGAGGAAGAAATAGATAAATAGCTATGCTTGGATTGCCGGAATCTTGAAGAGGATTTAAAAAATGGTTTCTACGAATGTGTTTGGTTTACTTCGGTAAACTTGTTCAAGAAACCTTTATTTCGGGAAATTTTTCGGAGTCAACATTTCCTTTCTTATGGATTGATCCAGAAATCCGAAGATCACCATGGGATAATGGAGGGATCAGATTCCCACTGAACCCTAGAACGTGATTCCTGGTTGAATATGGGATTACGAATCACATTCCTAATCCTATTCTGGTCTGTTCCAAACATGGGAATCATGGGGATGTGGCATCACATCACCCACATCCCCGTTCCGCCTCAAGATTCCCGCCATAGAAACGGGATTTATGCTAGGCTTTAGATAGACATTGCAAACCTAAATGTTAAATAGAGCACATACATTGGATCCATCTATTTTTAATGAAGAAGTCAAATATATTCTCCTCAGAATAACATGAATATGCATCAACAAGGATGACACAGATCTACTCAATTGAGCAAATTTCAACCATTTAGCTACATTACTTTATGAATTTCCAAGCCAAAATCGTTCTTTTTTGTTCTCTTTTACATGGTTTTCTCACGAAGGAGGGCGGTAGAGAAAGGACTTACCGATAAGAGGTCGTTCATGGTTGCAGAAGCTGGAGAGAGAGGTAGAATCAAAAGCTGAAAATATTTGCGTGTGTAGATGTTGTGTGTGTACGTATGTACGTGTATATCTGCAGCAATGAGATCCTGCTTCGACCTGGTTTTCGGGTTGTTTTTGGAGAAAACCAGGTCTAAGGGGTCTCGTCTCGGGGTGAGAGAAACCGAGAGACGAAGAGAGAGAAAGAGTAATTCCGTATTTGTTTTCAAACGGAGAGAGAAAGAGAGAGAGAAGGGACGACGGACCGTTAAGGCAGGTTTTTTTTTTTTTTTTAATGGGTTTTTTACTTTGTTTTTTATTACTAAAAAATACTCAAAAGTGAATTGGTGTGCGTGTACGCGTGCGTGAGCGAGAGAATAAACGTGAAATCTTCGTCGAAAAACCATTTCAATTTCAAGTTACTTTATAATTTGCGAGTGCGAGCACAGAACGAAAATAAAAAGCGAAAGCACAGGACTTTTTCAAAGATTATATGTGACTAAGATTTGAAACCTTTTTTTTTTTTTTTATTGTTTTCAAAATTTCAATTTTTCCTAATTTGTTAAACACGAGAGCAAGTTTCTCATTGGTTGTAAAAGTGGTAGTATTGTTCAAAAGTCAAGTTTAATTCAAGATCAAAGAAAGAAGTTTTAATTGATGTTTTTCATTTTGTTCATAAAAAAAGAAAAGGATTACTCCCCCATACTATTTAATTTTAGAACTTTTTTTTTTTTTTTTGTCTCTTGCAACCACCTTCTCTGTGTGATAAACTTTATAATTTATTCTATTAAGAGGTAAAAATTACAGTAGATCCAAATTTGAAACACATCGTGAAAACTAGCTAATGACGGTTATAACATTTTAATTACTCGATGCAACTTGTATTATTTTGTAGTTCTAGTTGAAAAGATTTTAATTATAAGATTTTTGACAATTGTTTTCTCTATTATTCTGCTTTAACCATTATATTAGTAGTAATTTCGGTTTGGAAAATGATATTGGCACTCCAAAAATTGATACAGGCATTTCAAAATCAGTGTAACTCTAAAGCCATTTTTCTTTGTTTTTTGGAGTGTCTGCATCAATTTTTGAAGTGTCAATATCACTACGTATGTGACGTTGACAACTCAATTGTTTTGCCCATAGCATAGTCAATTCATATAAGCTTTGACTTTTAACTCAAAAACAAACAAATAATGTCCTAGTCGTTAAGTTTATGGGTGTGGCAAGCCCGTGATCTCTGATCTCTCCCTCCCCCTCAGTCCCAGGAAAAAAAAACTTATGGTTCTCAACGAGAAGACATGTAACCCGGCCCGAAAGCATGGTAGTACAAAGGAGGCACCAACCGCACTGCACTCATCATTGCTCAATTCCAATGTTGAGCATCCCGATAGAGGAAAAAGGGAGCAAAAAATTTGTTCTTGTATAAACAGTAAAGCCGTAAAGGTACATACAGTGTCTGTCCCACTCATACAAATCTATTTTGAACTCATTTTGAATCTAGTAAAAATGATCGGAGCTGTTCATTTTTTTGTAAACATTTTGTTTAAGGTTCTTGAGAAAAACCAACTCAGTCAAATATCTGTAGGGGCATTTACGAAACATCTAATTTTGCTTCAAACTTCAAAATCCCACACCAAATATTTTAAACAAAATTAACGGCTCAAATTATTTTTGTGAGATCCGAAATGTTTCCTAAATGGGTCTATGCGAGCGGGTACAGATGTAGGATCTATACCCACAATCACGGTGTTGTTGTTCCCAACTTAAGTAAATTTGAACAATTACAAACCAAACACACAAAATTAAGATGTATCAACGTACTTTTATAACCACAATAAAACACACACAAACATTTACACACACTCACTGCGGTTGTAATATACCCTTTTTCCCCCTTAATTCCAGCCTTTGTTACATTTTTTTCCCTCAAAGAATTACTCCTACATTTATTACTTCTTCCTAAACGTTCTTTTTATTAAAATCAAGTAGCTAATCATAGAGGGATTAAAAATTAAAGGATTTTTCTTGTGGGCTCATGTTCTTGTCATTGATCTCCATGTGCTTCTGTCCTGTCCTGGGGATTATTTGTTTTCTAATCCCATTTGAACGGAGTAATTAATTGTCATTCCCACCAGGATTTATAATAATTCCAATTTCACACTGCTGTCCCTTTCAAACGCGGTTTCTAATTTTAATAACCAAAGTCAATATAAACCGGACAATTATTTTTCTTGCACCATATTCAACCTATGTTGCCATTTGATTAGAAAATATGAAAATTTAGTTCTATCGCTTCTTTTTTTTAATGACTCGAGGGTGTCCGGAGCAGTTTTGTACGGAGTATAATTTTTGGGAGGCTAATTTCACCGTTTATTGGGAATTATTAATCACAAATTTCATCCAAGTCAGCGGAACTAAACACACGTGCGAGAAAGGAAAAATGCACCTAAGTTTACTTGATTTAGCCTCAATACCTACATCCGAGGGAGCGAGTGAGATTCCACCTTGATAAAATAAAAGTTTACAACGCGACATGGACAAAATATGTAAAATCTAAACCCCTACCGACTACTCAATCGCTCACCCCAGAGTAGTTGAGTTCTTGCTCGCCCTAGTACTCACTAATATTTTTTCTCTCACCCCATTTACATCTCTATTTTTCTCTTATATGTTCTCTCTCCTCTCCCTTGGCACCTAAAAATCATGGAATCCTACTCTCATACAAATATTAAACCTCCACACATATTAAATACCTGGTAAATTCCTGACTCTACTCTTTATCTAACTTTTATTATTATGTTTTTTTTTTTTTTCATTCGTTAATCCTAATCTACTCTATTCTAAGGGACTTGAGAAGGGAGATGAGTGCTTACGGAAATCGAACTATGTTTGTATGCATGAGAGTATAAGGGAGACACCAATTGCACTCCACTCCACTTGCTTATGTTTCTTATTTAGACTAGGTTATTATTCATGTTTTTTAGGTTTCATTATCATTTTTCCTTTTAAGACTAGCTTTATTAATCACGTTTTCTAGGTTTATTATTGTTTTTTCCTTTTTAGACTAGTTTATTATTCAGATTTTCTAGTTAGTATAGGTTTCTTTGTAATGCATGTTTCCCAAATTCTTTTTTGTCATATGATCACATCGGTTTATTAGTCACCAGATTTTGAAGCTTATACAAAGATATGCTAGGACTACGATGTAATATGTGACTACGAAAGTTAAGTTATTGGCAATTACTTTTCTACATGGTACATATCAAATCATAAGATCTATGCCCTAATGATTTTTGCTCCCTGCCAAGCAACTTAAATCTCGTTGTCGTTCGTCGAGCACTCGTAGTATGCTTGTCACACCTTGTTTGTTTTCCTCGAGTCGAGTGCCTCTCATCCCCTGCTTCAAGATTATCACATTGGACTGGCTCAACAGCTCCAGTACCATCACTTTTGTGTGGGCTTGGTACTGATATTGGGCTTGGTACCTATATTTATATATATTTCTTGGGCTTGGTATTGACCTTGGCTCATGGCTTTTGTATGGGCTTTCTCTCTGTCTCTGTTTCTCTTGGCTCTCTCGCTCCTCGCTACTTGGGATTTGAATTTCCTTTTTAAATTCAAATTGATAGATCTACTTGAATTTAAGAGGGATGTTAGCATAATCTTTTGCCATTGGACTAAACAATCCAATTTGTTATAGTAAAATAAATGATTTGGGACTGCAATTCAAAAGTTTTGTACGGCAAAGGCGTGATTGTAACTATGCAAAAGTGTCTTCAATGGACCAGATTTGCTTATCTTACTTACGGGATATACTTTCATAAAATGTGAACGTGGTTTCGCAAAATATTGTAAACGGCTATGATTAAACAACATTGACACCTTCGATTGCGGAAAAGCCAGATCCTTTTTTCCTTTTCGGAAAGAGAGGTGCTTTGCCCCCCACCCCTCCCCAATATTCTATTTTAATTTTTTAATTTTTTATTTGTTTACTTACTTTATTTATTTACTTAATTTCATATCTTTATTTATTTAAGCATCACTCTTTAATTTTCATTTGGTTAACTCAAATTATATTTTTAATTAAAATTATTTTATTTTAATTAGTTAATTAATTTGTCTTATCAATGAATAATAAAAATAACTTTTAATCAACAATAATAAATTTTATTTTATTATAATTGAGTACATAATGTCAATACATGAAAATACATAGAAACACAAATTCTAATACGATTTTCGCCCCGGTTCAACTGAATTGAAAATTAGAGCACTTAATTTTTGAACTACATTTTTTAATATAGAAAGGGTGTATTTATTCCGTTTGAACCGAAGACGTTCCAATTTTCATAGATAAACATAATTTAGTTGAAAATATAATTTGAGTTAATCAAATTAAAATTAAATAAGTAATTTAATAAATAAATAAAAGCAATTAATTAAATAAAGAACGAAATAAAAGGTTGGGATTGGGGTGGGGGGTGGCTAATCCCGGAAACGGGTGTCGGGTCGCGGGTGTGGTGTGTCGGGGTCTACATTCGGAAAACGACACTTGAGATTGAAAATCTTGTTCTACATCAATTTTTTTTTTTAAATAAAACCTATAAGAAAATTACTTTACCTAAATTCCTAATTCTGGTAAACCATGAATCCTAATGAAATAGGAAATGTAATAAACAACTTGAATCATCAAAAATATTAATTATCATGTGTTACAATATGCATCATATGAAAAATCACACACTAAAGAATCCCTTTTCCTGAAATGACCATTTAAGTTTTTTCGCAGAGGAAACGATTTGAGACGATAATTCAAAAGTTTTTGTACGGCAAAGGACATTTCGCGTGACTGTAACTATCCAAAAGTGTCTTCAATGCACCAAATTTGCTTATTTTACATGCGGGATATACTCTCGTAAAATGTGAACGTGGTTTTGCAAAATACTGTAAAACGGCTATGATTAAACGGCACTAGCACCTTCGACTGCTGAGAAGCCAGTGTCCTTTTTTCTCTTCTCGGAAAACGACACTTTGAAATTGAAATTACTTAATCAAGAAGGTAGCGGGACTTTGAAATGTATCCATTCCTTCCAGCCAAGCAAAAATAAAAGCAGAGTATTTAAGACCAAGCGGCCGACTGAATACTCATCAACAAAACACGGTAACGCGCAGGGTACGTGTCACTGCTTTGACTCCCCACTGAGTACTGGACACGTCGCCGTAACTGTACTCCTCTACGTGTGAGAAGATCAAAGCCCCTTATCCTATAAATAAATACCTCCACTACGATATCGGATCAGACTCGAAATAGAAATAGAAAGAAAGAAACATCATCAGAGTTGCAAGAAACCCAGTGGTAGCCTCTGAAAAGATTGAAAAGATAAAAGCTCCTTCTGATCATGTAAGTCCTTTTTTTCAGAAATTCCCTTATCCTGTATGTATATTTTTTTTGATAACGAGGTGTCGAGTTAGTTTAGTTGCACGTCGATTATGTTATGGTTCATTCAAAGCATGTTTTATTTGATTTTTTTTATTGGGTCTATCTGGCTAACTGGTGCCTACCAGCTGGTGGATAATATGCATATAAAATGCCAGATATGTTAGAATTTCAATCCACATTTATATTTACATGAGAAGTTTTTGGGTGTAAATAGGGTACAGGACACGTGGATATTGAGCGCGCATCTGAGCCGTCCAAACGTATTTTGGATGACCCAGATCCGAACACCCTTTCTCCTCCTTAGCCGAACACTCTCTCTCCTCTTTCTCTCTCTCAAAACCTAGCCCTCCAAAACACGTTTGGACGGCTCAAATGCGTGCTAGGTATCACATGTCCCCTGCCCTATTTGCACCCAAAAACTTTTCCACATTTACAGATTTTTCAGATTTGGGTAATGCTTTTTTAGTCAATGGCGGTGGTTAGCATTTTCCTTTTAATATTTTATCCTGCTTTCTGAAGTTTTTATCTTCTGATGAATGTTTGGAAATGAAATTTTCTTCAAGAACCTCGATGCTCTTTCAGAAACTATAGACGTTTTCTACAAATATGCAGTGAATCGTTTATGCTATGTAATTTGACAATTACCGTAAGTTCTCTACGCCATCTTCAATAGGGAGAATCCGATGCTTCTTTTGATGTTTGTTACTAATTTAGTTTGATGTCTGTATTCTGCATCTTTCTTCACAGATCATTTGCAATCAAACAAGAAGGGTCACCATAGAAATGGAAGAGAAACCCGAATCGGTTGTTAAGGGAGGAGAGTATGGGGAGAAGCAAGAACTTCACCTCAAAGTTGAGACAGATAAAGAGGAAATAAAAGAGTTGAAGAAAAAGGAGAAGGAGAAGAAGATTGACAAGGATGAAAAGGTTAAAAAGAATGAGAAAGAGGGGAAAAAGAAGACGGTGGAAGAAGAATGCGAGGATAGTATGGATGGAGAGCAGCAGGGGCATGGAGCCGTAAAATCCCCGGAAAAAGAAGAAAAGAAGAAGGAGAAAAAAGACAAAGACAAGGGAAAAGAAAAGAAGAAGAAAGATGATGGTGGGGACTCAGAGGAACGGGAGAAAGTGAAAGAGAAAGGGGACAATAAGAAGAAGAAGAAGAAGAAGAAGGAGAAGAAGGATAAATCAGGTGAATCGGATGACAAAGAAGACATAAAGGTGGAGAAAAAAGAGGAAGGGGAGAAAGGGACTGAGAAAGAGGAAAAGAAGAAGGAGGAGGAGGAGAAGGAAAAGGACAAATCTGGTGAATCGGACGACAAAGAAGATATGAAGGTGGAGAAAAAAGAGAAAAAGAAGAAAGACAAGGACTCAAAGGAGAAGGAGAAGGATAAATCTTGTGAATCGGATGACAAAGAAGATATAAAGGTGGAGAAAAAAGAGAAAAAGAAAAAAGACAAGGACTCAAAGGAGGAGCACGACGAAACAATGAAATGCAAAGAGGGAGAGCGGAGTGTCGACGAGGCTGAGAAACCCAAACACGGAAAGGAAGAAATGCATGAAGAGAAAGCAAAGAAGAAAAAGAAGCATGAGGACGACGATGATAAGCATGAAGCGAAGAAAGACAAGAAAGAGAAGAAGGGAAAAGAAATGAAGAGTAAAGACAAAGAGCATGTAGAGGGAGAATCCAACGAGGAAACAGAAGAGGAGATGGGAAAAGAAGGTAAAAAAGAGAAGAAGAAGAAAGATAAGGAGAAGAAACACAAGAAGAAGCACGAAGATGATGCCGAGGAGGGGAAGTGCGAGGATAAAGTTGTGTCAAGGGAGATTGAAATACAGGAAAATGGGCAGGGGTTGGAGGGGAAGGCAGAGGGGAAGAAAGAAGAAGGAAATGGTGGTAAGAAAAAGAAGCACAAGGATGATGACAAAACTGAAGGAAAGAACAAAGAGAAGAAGCAGCATAAGCAGAAAAAGATTGAAGGCAAAGAAGATTTAGAGGAAGAATTCAACGAGGAAACCGAGGAAGAGAAGGAGAAAGGAAAAGATGGTAAGGAGAAACGAGATGGGAAGAAACACAAGGATGGCGTGGACGCCGAAGTTCTGTCAAAGGACATTGGGAAGGAAGAAAATGTGAAGGACTCTGAGGGGGAAGTGGAAGGGAAGCACAAAGAGAAGGGGAAAAAATGCAAGGGTAAGAAAGACAAGGACAAGGATGACAAGGGGGAGAAGAAGAGGAAACTTGAGGGAAAATACAAGGGGAAGGAACTTGGGAAGCTCAAAAGCAAACTAGAGAAAATCAATGGCAAAATCGAATCCCTCCTGGAGAAAAAGGAAGACATCATGAAACTGATTAAAGAAGCTGAGAATGAGAGTCAGGTCAATGGAGAGAAGCCCAAAGTTACTGAACCAACTAATGCCGAGGTGGCGTAGCGTTTTGCGGGTTTTTCTCTTTAACAGAATAATGATGTGTGGAAGATGCAGCTTCATTCTCTGCTCTTTTTCAGTTTGTTTTTGTAATATTTGGTGGTTTTCTCATGTATAGGCTTGTGGAATAAATGAAATCTATGTTTAAGGACGAATAAATAGCGGTTTTGTCATTTGGCTTTGTGCAAGATGCAGAAGTATGTAATTTTACATTCTCCTGTGTGCAGGAAAAAGCCTAACGACCGGCTAGTATGTTTCACTGTGCTGATAGGGTTACTGGGTAGCCAAATCAGGCAGTTCAAAAAAAAAAAAAAAAACGAGTAGCAGATATTGGGCTCCAGTTGCGAAAATTCCATTATATTTGACCAAGATGGTGTATAATCATGCTTTTGTGTAAAGAAGGCATGAAATGTATCAAGCCAGTACAAACTTTATGAGTACTTTTACGCACACTTAATGTTACGTGGTAATTGCTTTTGTGTTGCTAACAAATGGGAAACATACAAATGTTTATTTCCTCCAGAAGGACTAATAGTTTCCTCCGGTTGGTTTGGTGGAGAGTCCATATCCAAATGGAAAGAGAGGATCATAGTGGGTATCCTCAACATTCATCGGGAGCTGATCAACAGTCTTGAACCAAGTGATTGGAAGCTTGCCAGTGAAACCATAGTCTCCGAATAAAACATCAGCAACACCTTGGCCTTCGGTACCTGGAAGCCAAGCAGCTACGAGGGCGTCGATTGAGGCAAGATGCGGTTGAATTACAACAGGACGGCCACTGATAATGATAACAACACATTTCAAAGACCCACAAACGTTTCTAATGGTGCTTGGACCAGGGTAAGGGATCGTCAAATTCAAGCTGTCGCCGTTTGTCTCAGCGTACGGGTGCTCTCCTACCACAACAATTGCGTAGGAGAATTTCCCGGACTTGACATAGTGAGAGCTGGGGTTCTCTTTGTGGACAACATCCGTTGTTGGATCAACAGTCCGTTTTATAGCAGTTAGGATTGTTGTACCTGCAAATGAAAATGGGTTTGTCAGGTCACTTAAATGAAATATAACATGCATCTACCATGGTTGCCATTCCCATGTCTTCTGCATCATTACATATCCCATTTGTTAATGCTGGCTTTATATGTTATTATAAGACGGACTCTTCTATTCCCCTAAGTGTACTCGTGTCCACCGGCTATAAAAAGGCCAATGGTGTGGGAAGAGTTTTCCACTGGAACCCAAATTAGATGCTTGAATCTTTAAATTTTTGAGACAATTGAAGAAGTACATTTGGTAGTAAAGCTAACTTTTGGCGCAGCTGAAAGATATGGATTCCTTGTTTCCCTAAATCTCGTATTATTTCAAGTGTACCTTATAATTTTGCCCTATTATGTCTGATATCATACTGTATGCAGTATAATTACATGTTCAACATGTGTCTACATAGACTGCATGCTCGTTCCCAACATTTGGATACATATTCGACATATAGCAATAAGGTTTAGGAAAGTCTGACACTTGAACACACATCTGCTTGAGGTCTTGAACACACATCTGTGTAGACTGTTTTTATATTCGTGTCCAAGTCCATGTAAAATAGGGCCTTGTTGGTTGAGTTGTGTCTCTCCTCAGCAAGCCAGTACCCACAAGGAAACTTTCAGTTTTGGTGGGAGAAAATAGGGAAGAAGAAGCTTAGATAGTAGAAGATAGGGAGTGTGGTTATCAGTTTACCAGTTGTAAGGTTATTGCCACTCACTCCCTGCCACTCCATCGTCCACCCACCACACTGGTAGCCAAGATTATCAGCATGGCTTCCTGCAACAAGTATTTTTGATGCCTTTTTAGGAAGTGGCAACAATGGCTTGTCTGCGGATATGCCATTCTTCAGCAGTACAAGAGATTTTCTCACTGCTTCTCTAGCTAGTTTTCTGTGTTCCTGCTTGATAAAATGCCACAACCAGATAATAATTTTACCCTCTTTGTCTACTCATAAAAAGCCAAAGTAACTTAGAGACTGACCTGACGGCCTAGCTGATTGGCAAGACTACGATCAGCGAATGGGTTTTCAAACAGGCCCATCACAAACTTCACCCGTAAAATCCTCCTCACTGCATCGTCGATTCGGCTCATGGTTATGATCCTCTTCTTAACCATCAACGTTAGACCATCAATAAATTCAGTGTAGTTGAAGGGAACCATAACCTGTAATAAGGGCATAACTGCATAAGTAGTATGTAAACTAGGCTCACAATCAACTGGAATCGAGTAGTTGAAATCATAGTTGCCAATATTGTTACGGTCCTTGAGTAGGAAATCGATAATTTCTATACACAGAGATAATAAAACAGTTTTACTGCCAATAAAAGATCAAATGCAACAAAATATGTATAGAACGGAATTATGATTGCTAAATTAGGATTTTAGATCTTTAAAATTATAGTTGATACGTCTATATTAGCTTCTTTAAGCTTTTCCAGTTTTTAAAAACACCTTGGAAATGTTTATAGAAGTTTTTGTCAAATTTTTATGAGAGTGCTGTCGCTGTTCTAGAACTGTATTAGAAATTTCAGAACTTCATATATCACTGTTGAGCACAACTCACCATGTCAATGCCAGCTTGAATTCCGGCTTGGATGGAGTAAGTGTAGTTTGCATGAGGTGGACTAGTTATCCAGTCGATTCCCTCCATATCTGAAATGACAAAACCCTGAACCAGTTTCAAAACTTGATGTGAGTACTGAGTTGCTTCAGTTCAGTAACTTCAGTATAAGAGTGACAGAAATGGATTAGATGTAAATTTATTTACTCTGAAATGAAGGGTGTTCTTGAGGAAACCAGTGACCAGATTGCGGTCAGCGTGCATTTTTTCGCCATTCAAGCTGGAGTAAGAGACCATAATGGTCGCCACACCTTTGATGATGGAGTGGTAGTAGGGCGGCATGTGAGTTGTTAGCAATCCATGCCAGCTTGTTACTGTGTTATTGGCATTGATGCCTTCTGTCGTGCCTCCATCACCCACGTAGTGTTTAGCACATGCCGCAACCTTTGTTCTTAGGGGGGAAGAAAATTGATGGAGTTTAGGTAAATATAATTGAATCAATTATGAAGTTAGTCTGTCTCTGTAGCATGCATTGACATTAGTTCAACAAATGAAAAATATCCAGAGAGAGTGCTTAGTTCAAGAATTCATCAAGTAATGATTTGAAGTTTGATGTGGGCCTACTAAGTTTGGTGCCTGGATGGCAGCAACACTTAATGAGTAGTCTCTCATTGTTTTTCTTGAAATGGATCATGCCAACGCTTCAGAAATAAAAATTGGATCTGGAATTGGGTTTGAGATAACTTGATCAAGAACTCCCTTTAGGGAGCAGAAAGGGCAAGCCAAACCTTCCTGAAAATGGAAAGGGTTTCAAACCTCCCTTCCCTTTGATTTCAAGCACTTCATCCCGCTTTTCCAGAACTATACCTGATATAACACTAATCTATAACAATTCAAGAATGGTATACTTGGTGGCGAAACTCTTATTTCAAGTCTTTTCCCTTCTCAACATCTGCTTGTTTTCAGTTCCCAGAAGGAGTCGTCTATAGATTCTATACTCAAGATGGCAGAGCACCTTATTCCTCATCACTAAGTGGTTTACACATGATGTGGGAGGAGTACACAGACCGACATCTTTATATTCATTAGGTATTCCCTTGCCTTCTTGTCATGATAATTCAAAACCAACTCCTCTGAAGTATTGAAGTCCAGTTCGTCAGAGACAACGTGGCTTTGATTGTTTGAATTCTCAACGCTTAATTTAAACTCTCTGACCAACTGGACAGGCCTAGATATTTGAACTCCAAGGTTAGTACAACAGTCAACAAGAGCAATTTTACTTTTGCTTTCATGAGATTAACCTTGTTACAATGAGATATAAGTTTCATTTCAACTTCTAGTGTCTCTGTCCAATGTGGTGAGGCCTGCAGCTTTCGGTTGTGTTAGGAGTGAAGAAAGCAAAGCCTGTGGTGATGCAAAATCAGAGCTTTATGGAGCATGCTTGGGGCAATGCTCAATAACCAAATGAGAGTAAGCATGGACCACACCCATGCTGTCTACCTTTGCCTCCACTTTCGTTTTAGTATTACATCGGTATAATTGTTACCCCCTTTTCAGAGCGATGTTAACTACTACCTCCAAACTAGTATATGAGCCTAGGCAAGCTTGTCCACTCATTACCTATTGGTATTGAGTTGGATGTTTTAACAAGGAGTATTATTTGGAAGCAGTAGAGGGAAATAGAAGAAGAGGTAAATGCATTTCGCAGACTAAAACTAAAAAGGTAGTTAAAAATTGAGTCAGTGACTGAAGGTGACCAGTTGGCAGTTGGGAGAATTGGAATTAGACCTACGACTAGTGGGCTGAAGGGGACCAGTTTGGATATAAAAAGAAGAAAGCTTAAAAGGGTTTTTGGACCATGAGGAGTGAGGACATCCATGACACGCCAAAAGTAGCCAAAGTTGACTCTGATCCTCCTGATGAGTTCAAAAGCTAGATTGTGGTGGTCACTGAACTAAAGAAAAAGGACGATTAGTTTCAGCAATGGTACATTTTAAAACAAGTCTCATGTGCAGCATACTTGTTTGGCAGAACATGGTTGTGGACCAACAAAAATCTTACCTCATATTGCCCTAAAATCATCTAGTCTTGATTATTAGTATTTACTTGGGATCACCAACTATGAGTGTATTTCATCCTTTAATTCCATTCAAAGTGATGTAATTAATTGAATTAAGGGTAACCATGGCATTTCTTATTGCCATAACCATGATTTCCGGGCCTACTCTATTCGTTAGAGGAAAGTTAATTGGTCGACCATGCGGATAACAATACCGTCTCAATCGACTTCTCATTTTACCTTCAATTGGGGCCAACATGGGAGTGGCTCAACAGAAGAGAAACTAGGAGTGGCTCTACTATTAGCTACTAATGTGTTTGCCGGTTTCTTAATTTATCTTGTTACAGGAAATCATCCTCATAAAAATTCTCGTTTCAGCTATGTATATGTCATAAATAAGTTTTTTAACCATCCAACAATTAGTACTATTCATTCACTTGTAAACTCGATATGATAATTGCATACCAAGCTGTCATTAGAAGCATCTTTGGGTTAAGAAATAAGCAACAAACACTTACGGAGGCCTAAAATAATGCAGCCTTTTGTTTTCACTTGCACAGAAAAAGTAATAGATTGTGATTCTCATAGCTAGATCTTTTGTTTTCTAAAAATATATATATTAGCCTCTGATTTGGAAAAAGAGAGAGAAGGGACTCTTACTTGCCAGCGACAAAGGGGACACCTTTCCGATAATTAACAGGAATTTCTCCTTGTAATCCGGGTATAATCTCAGTCATCGCTTCAACAATCTTGTGATCTTCGCTATAGCTTTCATAGCACCGTCCCCATCTTGGATCTCTGCAGACCTGTATTTGGATGGTATCAGGGTATTTTTAATTTAACTTGGCAAGTTTCAAATATAAATTGGCTATTGATTTAAATACCGCTATACATGGTGCAAAAGCATACTGGATGCCTGTAGCTCTAACTTCCAAAGCAGTAGCAGCCCCAATTTTCTTGACTAGTTCAGGGTCCCTGATTAACAACATTAGAGTAAATCATGGTTGTCAGAAATAGATGAAAACTCTCAGTTGATATCAAATCTTAAATAATCTTTCTCTGGATATGTGGTGTTTAGTCAACAACTTAAGGCAGCTGAAGTAGGAATTTGTAACATTTCTAACGTTCTTGTCCTTCCACACTTTTTTGGTTACTGTTACGCTAATTCCTATTTTTCTATGTATCGAATTGCTAATTACTTTCTATTCATGGAAATGACATTGTTTTTTTCTGAGAACTTCTGTCTGTAGATGCGTTTGCGATTAGGCTAAGAACTATACTACAACGATAACCACTGTGTTTGAATCGAGCAATTATTCAGTAGTCCCAGACCACCAACACAGCATGCTAACATGATACTCCCAGATCCATAATGGTTGGAGTCGCGCACACATGCATAATGGAACACTGGGCCTCAAGAACATGGAATAATTTTCCAGTGAGAACTCAAGGACATTTACAAGCATATTAGCATATATGACTACCTACTTGCCTTGTAGCTCCAAGCCCAATATTGTGAGGGAAAATTGTTGCCTTGTAAACATTGCTGTGACCGTGAACAGCGTCAATCCCATAAATCATAGGGATTCCTAGTCGAGTTGACATCGAACCCTTCTGGAATTTGTTCACCATCTTGATCCACCTTTTAGCCGAAGCATGCTTGGCTGGACCACTCCCACCACCACTCAGTACACTTCCTTCAAAAAAAAAAAAAAAACAATAATAACTAAGTTTGACACATGACAACATAATATCTGCAAAGTTGCTGTCCCAAAACTCTTTGGTACTTTTTTTTTGATGAAGGTCAATAGGGTAATTTCACTTATCAACTCACCTAGGCAATAACTGACTAGGGAGAGGCTCAGTGAACCCTTTAAACACACACTCAAACCCAAACTCCCGATGTGGGAGCCAGCCCAATTGACGCAGGGCCAAGAGCCTCGCCACGGATTGCAGCACTACGACAGACAAGCCCAAGGAGCCTGCATTAGAGGTCGGACACCGCCACAACGGGTAGGCACGACTTAATTTTTTTTGATGAAAGTCAAGAGGGTAATTTCACTTACCAACTCACCTAGGCAATTACTGACTAGGCAGAGGCTTAGTGAACCCTTTAAACATACACACCCAAATCCAAACTCCCGATGTGGGAGCCAGCCCAACTGACGTAGGCCCAAGAGCCTCGCCGCGGATTGCAGCACTACGACAGATAGGCCCAAGGGGCTTGCACCAGAGGTCGGACACCTTTGGTACTTGATCATCACACAATCCGTCGTAGACGAGATAGAATACAAAATACAGACTGTTGATGTGTTTGTTTGGGGTCTCAAAACCCAATCCCTCACTCTGCGCTCAATCCTCAATAAGTTTCCCATTCAATTATTACTCTCATTTTTCTATGTATCTATCTCCACTCATTAACTTTTCAAAATCCAAACCAAACAAACCTACGTAGGCTTATTTTTTTATCCTGGCAAAAATAACCCCATCAACTGGGACAATGAACAAATCTTTCCATTCAAAACACCTTCTCAAACAAACACTCAAACCAATCAAGATAACAAGAAGCTGCAATTTGAAAAAGTGGGGAGAGAGACTCAACCCCATGATTTATCCAATTGGGGTATCATCTGAGTCGTAAAGAAAATGCAGTCTTTCCGGGGCATTACATCGAACACTTGATACGTAGAGAAGTTCAAAATACCCAGCAATCATACATAAAGCTATCAGAGGAAGATGCTTGTATTGGACCCAGATAAATACATGCTGGAAATGCCAAACTTTCCAGGCTCATGCTTGAGAAAAAAAAAACTATAGAGATTCTTTGTAAGAGAGCCTTCAGGGCCGGGGCAAACGCCGAGCATGTGGTCACATCGCGTCCCCAAATTTTATCTAATTTCGGGGCCCCCTAATTTTTACACTATTATATTATGCATATACAAGACTTTATTTACTACCCTTGCTTCTAAAAATGCAAGAATAGTGATGTTAAGTACAGTAATTCTTTTGGCAGATCATAACAAAGTAACAATTTTCAAGTTTTTTGTAATGATATTTTCGAACATTTGTAATACTTCTCTTTAAAGTTAATTTTCTATCTTAAAAAAAATAAATATTTTACTTGCCAATTATATATATAGCACCTGTTTAAAAAGTTTGCATCGGAACTCGAGAACTCAGAACCGGCCCTGAGGGACTCTGGAAGCAGGGTCTGCTGTGAGTGCAACTGTGCCAATCTCACAATTCGTCTCGGCAATCAATGGAAGAGTTCTTTTAAAATTTAGATAATCCAAAAACACTTATAGATGGTGAGATTGAGGCGTTGTTGTATACTGTTGTGATTTACTCACAGCAGCCTCCGCTTCAAAGAGGCTCAAACCAATATCACACTCCTACAAAGAAAAAAATTGAGTCTTCCCGACATTTTTGATTGAACGTCTTGCATTATTTCTAATAATTTTTCAAATCGACGACAAATTGACAATATAATAGTACTACCAACAGTGAAGAAGGAATTTTACCGATGAAGTACTTCTTCATAACCTCGGCCGACGCGACGCTGCGCTCAATCTGCACCATCTGGCCAATCTTTTCCTCCAAACTCATCCTCCTCATTAGGTTCTTGATTCTTGCATTCAGTGGTTGTTTGGGATCTCTGTATTTCACGTACGATTTTCCCTCTGCTACAGACATTAATCCGCAGCAGCAGATTACCAGAGTTGTTACCATGAGAACACCCATTAGAGTTGCGGGAATCCTCAGCATTTTTCTCTCAGTTGGCTGTAAAGTTGGAAGAAGAAGAGCAGCTCGTGCAAGCAAACTATGAAAATTCCCTTGAAAAGAGGATTACAGATTTTAAAATAGGAACAAGTTTGATGGGATTTGTCGGAGTGAACAGAGCAATAATTGAGTGGACCCATCACTGTGCACCGAATCCGATTAAAAGAAAAAAGAAAAAAGAAAACATTCTTCACCGAAAAACTTAGAACAGGCTGGAAAGAGGACGCCGAATCCCTGCCGCCCTGCCGTGAGTAACACTCACTGCAATCAGCAGCCATCCAAAAAACGACCTAGTTTTCTGGCAAATTAACGCTTACTTTCTCGACTCCAAGGCTATGTGGTTGTATGGGGTCCACTTAGGAATTTCGCATAAACGATCTGAATCGTTCAATAATTTTAAAATAATTATTCAAATCATCTTGAGAAAAATTAGCCCAATTAGATGTTTGTAAATAATTTATATAATTTGTTCAATTTTTCATTCATAATTCGGGACCCTAAATTCTAAAAGAATCTTGAAAAAAAGTTAGACAATTGTATGCTCAACATCCTTTTGATCTGAATTGTAGAAATCGTAAGGCTTGTTGAGAAGTACATTTAGTAAATAAAAATATCTTGATCAGATATCGATAGGTATCAAAATGCAAAGATTTTTAAGATGCAAAATTTTAATTCTATCAACTAGGACATATTACATTAAAGCTTTCTGTTTCCTTAGTTAGAGAAAAAAAAGTTAGGCAAAACAACAAATTTTTTTTTTTTTTTTGAAAATGTCACTGGATTACAAGAACAACAGAAACTTACGAGGAGTCCTTAAACAAAATGGACTCTAACTCGGGCGGAATACAACCCGAAAAAGACAAGATCTTCCTATCTAGACACCTCGTTGCAATCCAGTGGGCAGCTTTGTTATAAACACGGCTGCACCAAACAAACTTCCACTTTCTACCAACAGACCAAGCTCTAATATCTTCAATGATTGCTGCAGCTTCCCAAATATAATTCAACTGAGGACTATTGACACTATCAACCAAATTCTTGCAATCAGACTCGAAAATAACATCAGCAAAATTGTATTCCCTAGCCAAATCACAAGCAATCCGCAAAGCCCAAGCTTCAATAACAATAGACGAAGAAACTTTAACACGACCACATCTCCAAACTGGAGCCGATCCACCAAAATCTCTGACAATAACGCCAAAGGCAGCTAAGCTGCTGGAGGATTTGAGTGCTCCATCGCAATTAATTTTAAAAACAGATGGAGGTGGTGGAACCCACCTTCTCACCTGACTCGTCATACTAGGAAGCTTTCTGACTTTACACAATATTGCATTAAGATAATCAGTATTAGCTTTGGTACCTTGATTAATCACCTCTTCCGGATTTGGACACTTCCCATTGAATACAAAGTTATTCCTTCCTTTCCAAATTGACCAGCATAATTGAAAAATGGCCCCCAAATCTTCCTTGCTGGTTTCCTTTGCCAAATCCCCACAAATCAGGTCTTCTATCCAACGATCAGCTGCTGCAATTTCCAACTGGTTTACCCAATACATTTTCCCACTTCCAAACCATACTGCTCTACTCCAAGGGCAATGGAAAAGCATGTGTTCAACGGATTCCGGAGCACTTTCGCAAATCGGGCATAAAGGATTAGAAGCGCACTTTCTCTTAAAGAGGTTAGCTTTACAAGCTACCCAATTTTTCACAACTTTTCACATAAACATGAGGACTTTGGGGGCAGTGGCTATACCCCAGAACTTAGCCCACATTGTTGAGGAGGGGACAAAAGAGCACGAGGTGGAGTTTCCATGCTGGGGTTTCCTCACTTGTTGAGAGTAGCCTGACTTTACAGAATAATTTCCAGATTTTGTATGTCGCCAAATGATCTTATCTGAAGACTTAGATGAACTCACAGGAATCTTACAAATGGCCTGCACCTCCATCTCTGGAACATTTTGTCTCAACTTCTCCAAATTCCGTGAGTTGGTAGATTGATCAATGAAATCCACAACTCGATGGTGCTCTTCATTTGTAGAGGTAGAAGGGGTAACTTTCTTCCCTCTCAAGTCAGGTACCCAAGCATCATCCCAGAAACGAATAAGCTCTCCAGAACCCACATTCCATTGGGTTCCTTTTTGGATTAGCTGTTTTCCTTCAAGGAGGCTACACCAAATCCAAGATGGGGAAGACCCTCTAACTGCCTCCATGCACTCTTTATTAGGGAAATATAGCCCTTTCAGAACCCTTGCCCACAAAGCATTCGGGTCGCTAATCAAACGCCAGTACTGTTTGGCTAACAAAGCAATGTTGAAGGATTCAAAATCTCGAAACCCCAAACCCCTCATACTCTTCTGTTCCGTTAATTTATGCCAAGCTCCCCAGTGGATTTTATTACCTTTCTTCCCCTTCCCCCACCAAAATTTACTAACAACAGAGTTTAAGCATGCACAAGTGGATAAGGGTACTTTAAAACACATGAAAGTATAAAGAGGGATTGAAATATGGTTATTTCTTCTATATAATCGCTACGTTGATATTGAATTTCTATCAAATGATTTGAAAGATACAATAATTAGATCAAACGATTAAAATTAATGCATTTGAAAATTCGCTTCTTGAAGTAAGGTATGACGTTTTTCCAATAAACCACTTTGATCCAAGACGACAACGCCATTCGCAACCGCCACCATCAAGTGTTAGTCAGTCCCACGAATCACGCCAATGAATGACTATTTTTTGAAAACATCCAAAAACCGAGTCTATATATAAGAGTGTGAACTAGCAGAGTGAGCTGTACAAAAGAATTGCTTAAGTTTGATTTTAAAGAGGAAAGTTTACTTTCACTCCCTGTGATTATCGTCATGTGCGGATATCTCTCTCATGGTTTAAAACTGAGCACATAACCTTGGGTGGTTTTGAAAATGTGCAGATACACCCCCTGTCGTCATGTCTTCCATCCATATTAACGGAGGTGTATTTTGCACGCCTCTAGAATGTAATCTGAGTCGTTCATAATGTATTAAATAAAGAATAGAGTATCTTTATAATATATCATCTCTATCAGGCATCAATAATCCAGTGATCTAATTTTTAGTAAATTCAAATTTGAAATTTTAATTTCATAACAAAATCGATTCGACCATGGACTTCTAATTTTTTGATTGTCTTGAATTTTGGCATAGATGTAATACTCGTCAAAATTTACAATATCAACGGTTTGGATTTAATTTTTGGTATAAAGGATGGTGTGATTAGATTTAAAAAAACAAAAAGAATCAAGAGACATGATGATGGTATATCGGTCTTTTAATGCTGTGTCCGTTAATATAGATGGAAAATATGACGGCAGGGGGTCTATTCGTACATTTTCAAAACCATAGGTAGGTTATGTGCTTAGTTTTGAACCATGAGGAGATATCCACACATGACGATAACCACAGGGAGTCAAAGTGGACTTTGCTCGATTCTAAATCACTATAAATTTTGGAATTGTGTTTGGGCTATATAATTGGTTGGCATTCAAATGATCTTCAACCGAGAGTAGATCACGAGTTGAACTCAGAAGTGTAGTTTTCGCTAACCAAAAACTTATTGATTAGAGGTCTAGTAAAAAAAACAATTAGTCGATCTTCACCGTCACGGTTTATGTTATTGTCGTGCGTACCCAGTCATCGTTGATTCTTTATCTTTACACAAAACCAAATAATGTAACGCAAATATAAGTATTGATAATAAGGGTACATCGAGAAAAGACAAGAGCTCCCACAACAAAGCAAGGACTGAAGCGGGGAAGGGAAGGAAAAAAATCCAATAGAGAATTGGATGAAATTGAAAAATACAGAATTTCTTTTACTGTGTCATGGTTGTTTTAGTGGTTAGTCCAAATCCAAAGGGGAATAGAGGGTCATAATGCCGGTCGCCGATGTTCATCGGGAGCTGATCGACAGTCTTGAACCAAGTTCGAGAGAGCTTTCCAACGAAACCATAGTCCCCAAACAAGACATCAGCGATGCCTCGGCCTTCGGTTCCGGGCAGCCAGGCGGCTACCAGGGCGTCCATAACGGGAACGTATTGTTGAATCACGACCGGTCGGCCAGTTATAAGGACAACAACACATTTCACCGATCCACATACATTTGTGATGATGCTCGGGCCCGGTTCCGGGAGTGTCAAATTTAAGCTGTCGCCAAATGTCTCCGAGTACGGTGGTTCTCCTACCACTACAATGGCATAGGAGAATTTACCAGACTTGACGAAGTTGGGAGTTGGGTTTTCATTGTAGACCACTTCAGTTGTCGGGTCAACAGTTTTTTTAATGCCCTTAAGTATAGTGGTTCCTGCACCAAAAAAGAAAAAAGGACAAGTAGTTAAAAGGGAAAGAAATTCTTGGGTGCAAATCGGGTACCACGTGCAGCACATCCAAAGAGTCCAAACATGCAACCGACAGCTCTTATTGAAAGGTACAGCACAAACAGATTCAAAAAAAAGGAAAAAAGTGCTTTGGTTGCATTGTTTGGACGACTTGAATGTGTTGCACAGATACCACGAACCGAACCAATGTGGCAATGACGTACCGATTGTGTTATTGTTACCGCTAAGTCCCTGCCATGTGATTGTCCACCCGCCACACTGGTTACCAAGATCGTCTGCATGAGTCCCTGCAACAAGTATTTTTCTTGCCTTCTTAGGAAGCGGCAACAATGGCTGATTGTCCGATTTACCGTTCTTCAGCAACACAAGAGTTTTCCTCACAGCCTCCCTAGCCAATTCTCTATGTGCCTGTTCACATATGTTATAACTCATAATTAAGTTTGGCAATTCCATCTTTTTCCTAAGGAAAATTACTATGGGTGTGGAGTGTGGACTTACTAACCTGACTTCCTAGCTCGTCAACGAAGCTATAATCAGCATATGGGTGTTCAAAGAGGCCCGCTGTGAACTTAACTCGCAATATCCTTCTTACTGCATCGTCAATTCGGGTCATTGGAACGAAGTTTTTATTCACCAAGTAGGTTAGAGTGTCGATGAATTCTGTATAGTTATATGGAATCATGACCTGAAAAACAGGCTCAGAATTGCATTAGGCCTTGATTATTACATGTGCATGAAAAAATTTCGTATCGCGAATCTTTACGACTTTGGAAAGTACGAAGGCACACCAAAAAAATGAAGTTGATGAGGACTGACCATGTCAATGCCGGCATGGATTCCAGTTAGGACAGAGTATGTATAGTTGGCGTGCGGTGGACTTGTGATCCGATCAAGTCCTTGCCAATCCGAGATGACAAATCCCTGAAACAATTTGTCGATTCGTGCCTTACTTTAGTTGCCTGTTCACAATATTGGACAGAAGAACAAAAACAAAAAAAAAAAAAGAAAAATTTATTTCTTCCTCAGTAATTCGTTTATGTACCCTGAAACGTAGTTTGTTCTTGAGGTAACCGGTGATAAGTTCATGATTGGCGTGCATTTTTAGTCCGTTCCAGCTCGAGTAGGAGATCATCACGGTTGAAACTCCCTTGACAATCGCATTAAGATAGGCTGGCATGTGGATGCTCAGCAATCCTTGCCTGCTTATAACGGTGTTGTTTTCGTTGATTCCATCGGTTGTCCCTCCGTCACCCAAATAGTGCTTAGCGCATGCCGTGATCTTGTTTCTACAGAGACAAATGTGGAAACCGTTGAAAATTAACGTAAGATTCAAGTACTCAAGAGTATCTTGAAAGGTAAAACAAAAGTGATCTCTCTATGATAACTCGGTTCTAATTTCATTAAAGATCATGTACAGAACAATCTGCACTCAAAATAGCATAGAAACGTTACCAAGTTAAGTGTGACACCCCGTTTTCTGGGGCTGGCAGTACAGCAGGATAGCAGGCTCCGTCTAGACGGGAGGGGGCAAGTCATGGTTTATAAGAAAAAAATCCCTCTTATTTAAACAAGGCCTTTTAAATTGCATAAGAACTTTACAATTAAGTGTGCTCATCCTGGAGTAGTTCAGGGATGGGTGGCCTACTGAGAAGTCTATGGCTTTGGACGTTCAAAGCAGACAATATCATATAAAGATAGAGCGGGTCGTTACGTTAAGACTTGAAATGCAGTTAGGCTTATTTTTTTCCATTTGTAGTTCTCTTTTCATGCCTTTGTAATCTTTTTTCAAGGATTACGAATAATAATATATACAATCGAGTTAGAGAAAAAACAAAACCAGTTTTTATTTTTATTTTTTCTGATATATAGAGGAAGGAAAGAAAGAGGGAACGGATGATCCGTTACTTTAGAGTTCTAAAATTAGGCGAGGTACGTGCAATCCGGACCGAACATCGAATTATGAAAAAACAGAAAAGAGTGGTCCATTTTTCTTTCACATGTCCAAAATAATTAATGTCCTATTCCAAAAATAAATAATATATTAATGTCAACATGTCTATCGTCCACAAGGGAATGAATGTCAAGATACCATTAGAAAAATCACACCCTTGAATTTGATACTTGTGAAAAAAAGACTCACAGCTAGAAACCAAACCATCACAGCTAGCAGTCAAAGTTGACTGTTGTTCCATATGATATGATCAGCCCAAATCTTGGACATTATATGTATAACACGTGATTTCAAATAATCAACACAATCAATGAATACACGAGCCCAGCCTAGCTGTATATTATTATTATTATTATTATTATTATTATTATGACTTTTTAATAACCGGGTGTTCAAATTAGTTTGTGCATATCTCGATTAATACCGAGACCCTAACATTAACGACTGGACCTTGTATCTAGAGTTGACTGACTTGATGTACTATTTGTCAAGTTTTAATAAAATCTTTTTGCCGATTAAAATTTTTTGCTCCAACTTTGACTGACGTTTGAATTCAAACCTTATCTAAACCAAGAAGTTCCAACTTGAATTCATAACCTAATAAGTTCCAAAAGTGTGTTTGAAATTCAAGATCATCTTCGATTGAACTTTTAAATAGGAAAACCAATAGACAAGGGAGATGAATATTAGTTATGGAGGTGGATTTCTGTATGATTTTTTTCTTTTTTGGAATTAAAAACAGAAACAACAGTAATTGGAATTACAAAATTCTTACTGGCCGCCAAGAAAGGGGACGCCTTTTCGGGAATTAGCTGGGATTTCTCCTTGTAATCCTGAAATGATCTCAGTCATTGCCTGAACAATCTTGTGATCTTCACTGTAGCTTTCATAGCACCGCCCCCATCTTGGATCTCTACAGACCTGAACGAACATAAGAAATATTGTGATAGATATAGTAACTAGTTAGGTTTCATACATTAATTGGTAATTTTAACACAAAGTAGTTTTTCAAAATTTGTTTTTATTTACTAGGGAGAATTACCGCAATACAAGGCGCAAACGTATAATGGAGGCCTGTAGCTCTGACTTCAAGAGCGGTGGCTGCTCCGATTCTCTTGACTAGTTCAGGATCTCTGGTTTGACAAAAAGCCCCATTTGAAACGTCAGTTTTACCAAATTGAATGTTTATATTATCGCTAGTGAGGATCAGATCAAGGTTCGATTGAATCATGATCGGATATGTATGTGTGTGTACTACACTAATACAGCCAATAAGCATGACTTAAGATGATTAGTAATTTAGAATAACGATATCGGGAAACCAATTGGCACTATTTTTTGAATTAAAAGTGTTGTATTATGAGAGAATAATCTGTCTTGTAAAACAAAAGATAAGTACTTAAAAAATAAGAACCTTAGCAGATTTCATTTTCGTCTTGCTATTACAACCAAACTAAACAGAACAAGATTAATTTTAAGTTCAACATAGCTGCGCGAGCTAAAAAAAAAAAAGTTAAAAATATATACACAATTCAAATGCGAAAATGTGATGTATTATTATGCGGCTTGTGATTTATTAAAGGAAGCTATTAGCTACTGTAAACGAGTTTCGGTTTTTTCGAGAGTATAAGCTGTTAAGTTCAGGGCCGCCGAAAATAGTTGAGGTGCGTGTGAGCTGACCTACACATCTAATGATTGTCTGGTAAGAAAAATCTTTCTGTACACTTGCCTGGTAGCTCCAAGACCAATATTGTGAGGGAAAATAGTGGCATTGTAGACAGCATTGTGGCCATGGAGAGCATCGATGCCGTAGATAATTGGGATCCCAAGGCGGGTGGTTAGCGCACCTACTTGGTAACCATTTACCATGTCGATCCATGTCTCGGCCGACGCGTTTGGGGCCGGAACACTTCCTCCGCCACTCAACACACTCCCTGCCCACAATAATATCGGCACGATGATTAATTCAAAACCACAAAAACCATTTACAGTAAGAATGCCAATGGATCGGATCCAATTCGAATCCAACCAGGCCCCCCGATTTGATCGGTATGAATGAAGGGAAAAAAAAGGAAAAAGGATGGGAAGAATGAAGATGAGATATGTTTACCAAGAAGGTACTTGTTAATCACTTGACCAGAAGCAACAGTTCTGTCAATCTGGGTCATTTGGCCAATCTTCTCCTCCAGAGTCATCCGGCTCATTAAGTCCTTGATTCGAACGTTTATGGGCTGCTTCGGATCTTTGTATTTCTTGTACTCTGCTTCTGCCATGGCTGCCCAGCACAAGCATATGACCAGAATCCCGCAAAAGCGAATGGAGATTTTCGCCATTTCCCCCCTTCCCAAATCAACCTTCAAGTCTGAAAATTAATAGTACCACATTTGAGTTAGAATATAGGTATCTTTGAGAAACTCTTTTGCCATTGCGGGCAGAAGAACTATGGCATGCAGCCATGCATTACAGTAGTAATTGTTAGATTTCTCGGGCGATTCTAATCTAAAATCAATTGGCTATAAATGGAATAGTCTCTATAATATATTAACTAAACTCGGGTGGTTTAAATGAGCGATGCGGGATATAGTATAACAGTATTAACCGAAGAAAAAAAAAAACGAAAAATGAAAACAAGGAGGAAGATAAAGATCTGAAAAAAACCAACTACCTACAAATAGTGCGTTCCTCTTACATAATCACTAATGCAACTAGACAAAAGTAAAACACTAGGGACCAATGTGATGTACACAAGTAAAACGACGTTGATTTTGGAAGATCTAGCGTGAGACCTTTGAATTTAAAGCCATACGAGCTTAGGGACCACTCTCAGAGAGTAAAACGACAATCCAGAGAAAGTAAGACACTTACAGTGATGGGCCCGGAAAAAAAAAAAGGAGAAGCCTTTTGTAGACTTTGTTCTTCGAGAGAGAGAGAGAGAGAGAGAGAGAGAGAGAGAGAGAGAGAGAGAGAGGAGAAGGCTAGTGCCAGCCTGTGATGGCTTGTGGATCAAAGTGAATGCTCTGCTATTTATAGAACACATATATTGTCGGCGTGGGTTATCAATTGGAGATATTGTAGGATCAGTTTTGGATATGGAATCCCCTTCTTTCAAGGGTCAGGTCAACTGATCACACGACGTTCAATTCTAATTACTTTATTCAGATCACTCAACGAAGGCGAATTAGAATTGCTAATGCTAACGGGGCGTTACATATCCGGTTACAGGGGTTGGAATTAGAGCTGGACAACGGACATGAAACACGATAACATGACAAGAATCGGACATGAAGTTAGCGGGTTAGGGTTGGACATTTATGACACGAAACACAAAAATGACATGACTCGAGAACACAAATTCTAAATGGGTCGGGTTTTGGTTGAATACGCGAGACACGAAATTGACACGACCAACACAGTTACTAATCTGTGTCACTCATTAACATGAACATATATATATATAGATATAATATGGTATATGTATAATTCTATATAGAGTTGGGCAATTGACACGATAACACGAACCAAACACGAAATTAACGGGTTAGGGTTGAGTATTTCTAACACGAAATACAAAAATGACACGACTCGAGAAATACGAATTCTAAATGGGTCGGGTTTAGGTTGGATGGTTTGTGACATGAACCCGACTGATATGATACGAATACGATCCGACACTACCTGTTACCCAAGTCTAGCCGAAATACATATCAAGTTACAGCAGCGGGAATTGTTGCTTTTATCACCCTCACTCTCTTCTTTATCTAATACTTTACTAGTTCCATCTCTATCAAATAAATTCATGTCTGTAGGTCAAGTTACTAAGGAACTAACTTGTGTTGCACTCTGTCATTATGTTATATGAAGTACTCCATGTTTCCGGATTTATTTTCCCATTTGCACGATTAAGACTTTAAATGTGATACTTGGATTTTAGCCAAAAGTCATCGTGTTTCTTATCCAATAAACTTGAATAAGAGTGATATTCCTTTTGTTGCAATCCATTCTGAAGTTTGGGGACACTATCCAATTACCACTTCTTCTGGCATTTGTTGGTTTGTGATGTTTGTCGATGATTGCGCTCGAATGACTTGGTTGTATTTTGATGAAACATAAAGATGATGTGCTTGGCGTTTTTCGATCTTTTCATGCAATAATTCAGATTCAGTTTTCAGCTAAAGCTCAAATTCACTGTTCTGACAATGGTGGCGAAAATGTCAATTGGCAGTTTCAAGCTTACTTCAATATTCATGGCCATCTCCATGAAACTTCGTGCACTCAAACACCACAACAAAATGGGGTTGCTGACTGCTGAATGGAAGAATCTTAGAAACAGCCCATGCTCTATTGATTGGAGCGCATATGACTAGTAGATACTGGGATGATGTTGTCATGGTACATTTAATTATTGAATCGCATGCGCGAAAGTGTTGTTACAACCCTACCACCAAGTGCACCTATGTCACTATGGAAGTCACTTTTTTGGAATCCTAAACTTTCTTCCCTTTTTTTTTGGGTAAATCAAAACTTTCTTCCCTTCATCGGTATCAAATTCTTCTCTTCAAGGGGAGATACGAGATGAAGAGCAGAATTGGTGGGATTGCTCAGGATTTGAAGACAATCTAGCACAAATAAGTGAAGAAAATAAGGCAGTGGTTACTGGTTAGTGAGGAAAATAAAGCCGATGCTAATATTATTGAAGGAGATGAATCTGAATCAGAGATATGTATGCACCAATTTGATGGAAAGTGTTGGCCCGAGGTTGTCAATTGGAGATATTGTAGGATCAGCTTTGAAAATGAAATCCCATCTTTCAAGGGCCAATCGCGATATTAGCCTTAAAAGTGTACGTCCTAGAATATCTCCCTAAACTCTCTCTTTCTACTGCTATACAATTGTATTCGTTCTTGTGAAAGAGATATGAAGAAAGATTCCTTTTTGACACACACACACACATGGGCATATGGCTCCCTAAGTATTATATTTCTCCATTTCATAATTTCTGCAATGTTTGCAGATATTCAATCACATCCTCATTTATTCATATCAGTAGAAGACAGCTAGAGCTAGACTCCCCATAGTCCATCCCTTATCTTGTGATAGCTATTATGCCACTGATTTCCGATGTTTGACCATTTTTCCTGCAGCAAGTGGGAGGATACAGTCAATGAAATTGAATTATTTTGGATTAGTATATATCGGTATGGAAAAATTATTTGGTGGTCTTGGAACAGTACTGGTAGATGGTGTCCCAACACCCTAATCCACCACACATTTCATGAGGTCCATAACTAAATGTATGGATCTCACAAAATGTGTGGTGGATAAGGGTGTTGGGGCACCATGTGGTGGTGCCCCAAAACCACTTAAATAATTACCTGTTAGTATGGTATGAGGGTAGGTTAAGAGTACACACGTACATTGATTATTATGGCTAAAGATACTCTTAACATCACCTTCACGTGAAAAGACCTTAACTTCACGTGGGGTTTTTTACAAATAGTAGTGTGGTGCGACGGGACAATACTGCCTAGCTGAGGTGACAGTGTACAATACATGCAATTTCATTTTGTCGACCAAAAAATGATTATATATTTTTTAATCGTTCTGTGTTTATCATCTAAGGTGAAATAGTTTCTCCAATAGTTAGATAATAATAGCGGCGAAATGTATTTCGTTCCTAAATATAGACTCAACTTATGTACTGTACCATATAATTGGACACGCATATAATGACATATGTGAATAGCGGGAAATATTATTCAATGTTATTGGGGCACCGCCACGTAGTCCCGCACAGGGCCGGCTCAAGACTTTCGGGGGCCAGAAGTGCAGTTCAAAAATGAGGCCTTTATGCATTTTTCTACTCCCCTCCGTCCCAATTTGTTTATCCACTTTTTGACTTTTACTTGTCCCAAAATGTTTGTCCACTTTAGTCCCTTACTATTTGAACTAAAGTAATTTTTTTCAAAAAGTTTGGAGGCAACTTTTGAAAAGTTGATCATTTATTGGTGTAATAATTGTATTTCCTTAAAAAGTTGTATTTCCCAAATTTGACAAACAATTGGGAAGAAGGGAGGATTAAAAGAAATCAAAATAGCAAATTCGAAACAAATCAAAAATATGTATTTGCTATAGAATACTCCTTATTTTCTTTTTTAACGCCTTAGTGTTTCTAATGAGTAATTCTACAATTTTGGCTTATTTTGTGGCTCCTAAATTTCAATTCGGCTTATTTTGTGTAAAGGAGGCTAGTGTAATTTTTTTTTGGATCGTATATACATATATATAAGGATCCTAAAAATTTGGGGGCTCTCGTTTTTAATTTTTTTCGGGAGCTGGAAGTGCAGGCTTCTCCGGCCTTGGCTATAAGCCGGCACTGGACTCCCGCAAGACCTTCCACCACACATTTTGGTGTGGAGACCCAAAATAATTGTCTAGATCTAGATCTCATTCAGTACGTGGTTGAAAAGGGGTTGGGGCACCACCACCCCAGAGGCATGGAATAATCTTTCGGTGGAGTGTCTAGATCACCGAAATTAGAAAATAAAGAGCATTTTACTCTACTAGAAACAAAAAAGGCCAAGAATTATGCATGCAATCTAGCAATAGTTACTGACGGTTAAGAGTGATTTTGAAGTAAATAAATTTAAAAGGTAATAGTATTACGAATGGCAAGTTAGATTAGTTGGCCAGGGGTGACAGCCTAGTTGGTCAAGGCTTACTTCCTTTGGGTTTGGATGAGGTAGGAGGTATCAAGTTCGAATGGTGACAACGGCGCCCTTCTCGAATTTGGTCATTCTCTTCTGTCTCTTGGTGGGGCGGTAATTACTATGGCTCTTTGGTCTCTCCCAAAATCTGCCGCGATTCTGGAGTCCCTATGATCATGCCCACAAGAGGGGTGTCAAGCCCGGTCAACCGTTTTAACTTAGCAAAAAGATTAGTTATTGGTCTTGATAGAAGGAATTAAATAAGTTTAAAAACAACATGCATGGACCAAGTAAAAATTAAAAATAGGCAAGACGAGTAAAAAAAGATAGTGTGGATCGCTCCGAAAAGAATCTATTGATTCTCTACCAATTGATTGGACTCTCGAAAAAGAATCTATTGATTCTCTGCCAATTGGTTGGACAGCATGTGGGATGATTTAGCTCACGCGTGAGATCAACACTAAACAGAAACCCATTTTGACACGTGGATTGGATTTGATTTGCATGATCTACATTTTAGCTTTTCGATTCGTCCTCTATTGTTTTTTGTCAATCATATTAAGTTGAAACAGACAAAGGATTCCTTTAGAGACCTATCAATTAAATAAAGTTTTTGCGATGACAAAAAAAAAGGGATAAAAATTCAAATTTTTTTTATAACCGAATATTTGGGCCAGCTTCCAAGTTATAAGCTTCTTGTCTAATTCTGGAGTTCCGAAATTAAAAGGAAAACTAAAGAGCATATGAGATAGTACCGCTTTCATTTGGGAAATCATGTTTGAAGAAGTAACCTTTTAGAAAGGATATTGCATCGCTCTCGAAAAAGAATATGTTGATTTTTTGCCAATTAGTTGTATCGTAGGTGCGATAATTTAAGGTTTCGAATTTCGGTATAGGATGGCCTAAACAAGATTTTTCTTTAGTGGATTATTTTTCCTCTTGTAAAAAAAAAGAACTTTTTTGTTCACTTTTGAACATATTATCTAATGATTTAAATTTCGCTCATCAAGACGAAGTATTAATTCCAAAAGATTGACGTAAATGAAACAAAAATTAAAATTTATAGTAAAATTACTCTCTTCATTCCAGAAAGATTGTCCGGTCTACAAAACGAGAACTTCAAAAAAAAGAGTAATTTTCGGAAAAAAAAATCAAAATTTTCACAAATTACTAGATATCAATGTGTTTTTCAAATTTATGAAAAAAAAAATTTCTTAACAAAAATAATTATTTTTAAGTTCTCATTTTGCGTATCTAACCATTTTTTAAGCCAAATTGCCCCAAAATATTCTAGATTCAGCACACTAAACATAAACACATTGACCAGTGCGCTGGATTGATGTGCATGATACTCCATTCATTTAGCTTTTATATTCGTCCGCTTTTGTTTTTTGTCAGATTCTGATTATTAAAAGAAACAATCCACTAGCGGTTTTTGGTTTCTTTTGGCTTTAGTTTGCTATGGTTGTAGTATGTTTTTTTTTTTTTTTTCTTTCGTCCGCTTTTTGTGTTGGTTTTTGGATGGTTCTTTTGTCGATGTGTCCGTGATTCGTTTAATCTTCATTTTTTTTTTTTGAAGATTTAATGAAATCTTTTTTTTTTTTTTTGATAAAAAAAGAAGAAGAAAGAAACGATCTCCCAAGTTGAAACACCCAAGGACAGGTAACCTGTTACGCCTTGTTTGTCGGACGGATAAGGTTTTCAATGCACATGGAATAATGGTAAATACGAGGTGAATATGTTATGAGAGGGGATTAGATTATACTTGATTTGTATAGTACGTACGTAGCTGATATGGATGAATAAGATTTGGTAGTTAAGAGTGGATATCGAGAAAATTACTTGATTACCCTCATGAAATCGTTGTATTCAGAATACATAAAATGTTTGAGCACCTTTGTGACTGGTATTTTACATTCTCATTTTTCAATTTCTTTCATAGATAATAAAAAAAAAACATGTGAGTTTGGCTGTAGCCTAAAGAATAGAATAAAATGATTCATACAACTTTAATACATTAGGCTGGAATAACTTCAATGTACAGATGCATTGTATTCTAAAGCAAAGATTCTACGCTATAATAAGAATACACTTAGATAAAAATGTATCTGTTAAATCGGCTCCCCTCGGACAAAAATACCGGTTCCGCCACTATTTGCAAGTCATATATTTCAAAGGAAAAGGAATTAAGATTACATTTTCTTATGAGAAAAAGGAATAATATTTAAAGTAACATTTGCACACTGCAAGAAACCAAAACTAGATTGTTCAAAACAAAGAGAAAATTTATTTTCCAAGTACAACACTGAAAACGGAGAAAATGTTGCTCTCTGTATCTATCATTCTATCTCGTTAGATAGGGCAAGTTAGCCCAAACTAGTGGACTTCGGCCTGACCAAATAATTGGGCCAAATTAAAAAAACAAAAACAACTTAACCCCAATACAAACATAATAATAGATCCAATTACATGCTTCTGAATAGGGAAAATGACGGCCCAGGACGGGTTTTGATAATTAATACCCGCCAAGGACAAGCTAAGAATATTTGTTAATACTGAAAATATCCTTAGTAGGTATTAATTATCAAAACACGTCTTTGGTCGTTTTCCCTTCTGAATATCCGTCACTAGAGATACATTTTTGTTTTTTTCTCAACAAAAGTTGCATTGTTAGAATAGTTAGATTACCATCTTAGAAGAGTTGAAATCCTAACCTCCTTACACCTAACAACTAGTGCATTCATTGATGCTGTTGGGCCAAAGGCACCTTGACATACATATATTGGAAGATTTTTGACTTCTCATAACATTTTTCAATGACCCCTGAAGAGAGAGAGAGAGAGAGTACAAAACGTTAAGAAAAGAGGAGATAAATTACAAAATCTCTCCTCAATTTCTTCCGATGTACCAAAAACAAGAAAAAGCCTAAAACGAAAGAGAACCACTAATGATAATAATCCTAAATGGGGGATTATTATGTTTACAAGCAATTGAGAAAGCAATAAAATGCACCTAAAGAACTTCCACAATCTCTTACTGCGTCTCGTTTGGTTGAGTTGTTAGTCCAAATCCAAAGGGGAACAGAGGGTCGTAGTTTTGGTCGCCAACGCTCATCGGGAGCTGATCGACGCTCCTGAACCAAGTTCGAGAGAGTTTCCCAGTAAAACCATAGTCCCCGAACAAAACATCCGCCACCCCTTGGCCTTCCGTTCCCGGTAGCCAGGCGGCTACCAGGGCGTCCATCATCGAGACATACGGTTGAATCACAACCGGGCGACCGGTTACGAGGACCACAACACATCTCACGGATCCGCACACGTTCGCGATGATGCTCGGGCCCGGTTCGGGGATTGTCAAATTCGAGCTGTCGCCAAACATCTCCGCGTATGGCGGCTCTCCTACCACGACAATAGCATACGAGAATTCGACAGACTTGGCGTAGTTGGGATCTGGGTTTTCGTTGTAGATTACTTCAGTCGTCGGGTCGACGGTCTTTTTAATCCCATCAAGGATTGTGGTTCCTGCCAACCCAAAAAAAAACAGAAAAGAACAAGTCAATATTTTTCGTATGAACAAGACATATTCTTGACAGAAACTAGGACTATTTTAGTATATGGGGTTTATTGAGGATGTACCAATTGTATTATTGTTGCCGTTCATTCCTTGCCATGAGATTGTCCACCCACCGCACTGGTTACCGAGATCGTCGGCATGAGTCCCCGCGACGAGTATTTTTGCTGCCTTCTTCGGAAGGGGTAACAATGGATTTTCGTTCGGTTTACCGTTCTTCAGCAACACGAGAGTTTTCCTCACAGCCTCCCTCGCCAATTCTCTATGCTCCTGTGTTCATATATATGTCATGACTCGCAAGGTTGACGATTCCATCTTTTTTTCCCAAGAAAAATTCGTATGGCATGTGCAGTATAAGATAGACTTGCTAACCTGACTTCCTAGCTCGTTAACGAAGCTGTAATCAGCATACGGGAGTTCGAAGAGGCCCGCTGTGAACTTCACCCGCAATATCCTTCTTACTGCATCGTCAATCCGGGACATTGGAATGAAGCTTTGATTCACCAAGGAGGTTAGGGTGTCGATAAATTCCGTATAGTCAAAAGGAACCATGACCTGAAAAACAATCCCGAAAAACCACATTCGAATCATGAATCTTTTCCTGCTTTGGAAAGTACGCAAGGCACGGAAACAATGAAGAAGTTGATGAGGACTGACCATGTCGATGCCGGCTTGGATTCCCATTAGGACAGAGTACGTATAGTTGATGTGCGCAGGAGTTGTGATCCTATCAATGCCCTGATAATCCGAGATGACAAATCCCTGAAACAATTTATCGATTCGTACCTAACTTTAGTTACCCGTTCACAATGCTTGACAGAAGAACAAAAACAAAAACATTTAATTTCTATCCTCAATAACTCATTTATGTACCTTGAAACGTAGTTGGTTCTTGAGGTAACCGGTGATAAGTTCCTGATTAGCATGCATTTTTATCCCGTTCCAACTCGAGTAGGAGATCATTACGGTTGATACGCCCTTGGCAATCGAATTGAGATAAGCAGGCATGTGGATGCTCATCAATCCTTGCCTGCTTATAACGGTGTTGTTTTCGTCGATTCCATCGATTGTCCCTCCATCGCCCACGAAGTGCTTAGCGCATGCCACGACGTTTGTTCTGCAGAGACAAATAAGGAAACCACCGGAAAATTAACAAAGATTCTAATATCATCATTAAACATCATATCTACAGAACAATCTGCACACAAAGTAGCACGGGCAACGGAAAGTCTCTTTGCATGAATGTTGATTCATTGATTGACAATATAGCGTTCGAGTTCAAAATTTTATGAAGAGAGCAAGCTCGAACGCAGTGGTGGAGCCAGAATTTTGAACCCCGGGGCTAGCTTTTTCTTAGTAGATGTATGATTTTTATCGGAACGTATATTTATTATATCATAAAGTTTTTATTTTTCAATATATTACATTTGTATATTGAAATGGTTCTAGCCAGTTAACGTATACAAATCATTTTATTTTTTTTCTTTAGGCTACTTCAATTGTTACGTGCTTATTGTTTTACTTATGAAAGAAATTGAGAAATGAAAATGTAAAATAACTGGTTTTTTATCAAATTAAACCAAAGCTATACACTTATAATTATCAATAATATTAAAAAGGAAGACTTAAATAATCATCCTCAGAATCTACTCTCTGTAGGTTTTCATCTTACTCAATTTTGATACTTATGATTTCATCCCCGCAATTTTTTAATTTCAGAAGTGCCCTTTTATATATATATATATATATATATATATATATATATATATATATATACACACACACACACAGAGAATTTGGGGACTGAAAACTAATCTTAGGGGTCCTCTGCGTTATTTTAGGGATTTATAAAACTAACATATCCCTAAATTCATGGTTTCCTTATTTTGTTTCAAATCTGCATAAATTGATATAATCCCCATCTTCATGAAAAGCAGGGGACTCAACCCCCCACTAATTGCCGTCCCATTCCGTCCCACCAAGGCTCTCGTCCCAAACGCCGTCCACCATCCCTTTCTCCATCACTCACCGGACATTAAGCGCGGAGTGACGTCGCCGCCACTCCAACGATGTCGTCCACCATAGCTCCTTCTCTGCCATCACTCATGACCCTCGCCGGCCGGAACCCTCCCCCAACGGCGGCCTCCCTCAACGAGGCCGCAATGGTGTAGATCCGCGACGGAGGAGCAAATAAATAAAAGAAGGTTTTGATTTCAACAAATCTACTTTCTGTATTTGGCGGATCTCAAAGGAACCCTTTGTTTTGTCTTCTCAACAATCTCTTCTTGTTTATCACTTCTACCTTGTAAAGACGCTTTGGATTATGAGATCAAAAGAGTTGATTTGTATGTTTATGCATGATTCTTGCAAATGTTGGTGGTTCATCCGATTCTATTTTTTTTTATGGATTATTTAGTTTTCATTATTTATTCGAACGAATAGTTTTTATGGTAAATTATTTGTATCATTTACCAGGCAATATATTTCTCTGTTATTTTCATTTGATAAATTATTTGAACCGTTTACCATGAAATATTTGTTTAAATCATGGGATATTTTTTGTCTTTGCGTTGTAATCGTCATGGGATATTTATTGTGTCCACATTGTAATCGTCATGGTAATTTAACCATGTAATGTCATGGTAATTTAATCATTTAACCATGTAACGGTTTGAGTATGTCATGTTATTTATTTTTTATGGTAATTTAGCCATGTTCTGTGTAATAAGATCAATGGAAAATATGACTTTTTGTTATTTAGTAGGCCAACTCAAAGATCAAAGAAACATGCAAAGATGTGGTCAACTTATCATGTTATATTCCTAAAAAAAAATCAATTCCACAAATACATTCCATGTTAAAAAAAATACTAATCAATAATATTTAAATTTACTAAATCCCACTGAATTAGGAAAATAATCCAATTCAATCCCATTAAATTAGAAAAACAATCCAATCCAATCCAATCCCACCAAATTAGGAAAGCAATATAACATAATATATGTATATTATAATGAAAAGGTTAAGATAGGTAATTCACACGCTAAGAGGATGAAAACATAAGCATGAAAAAAGGGCGGGACGAATTCTTACATGGCATGAATAAAGAGGATGAATATTTAAATATTCCTATTAAAAATCAGGTATATACTAAAGAAAAATTTTAAAACTCGAAAGTTTGGGGTGCCGGGGCTTCCCGGGCCCTAACATAGCTCCGCCACTGCTCGAACGTGACGAGAAATTTGAAGATTTTCAAAAAACACTAGAGAATACTAGAGAATGGAGATGAATATAAGTGTCTAAAGTGAATTCCGCATTATATTTTTTTAAGTAAACCAGTTTGTCACAGCACGTGCATACTACACAGCATAGTTAAGTAACAATATCGAAATGCGAGATTCATACCCGTTACCAACAAAGGGGATGCCCTTCCGGGAATTAGCAGGAATTTCTCCTTGTAATCCTGAAATGATCTCGGTCATCGCCTGAACAACTGTGTGTTCTTCGCTGTAACTTTCATAGCATCGACCCCATCTCGGGTCTCTACAAACCTATACACACAACGTGTGATATATATATATATATCTATTAGATGAGTTTATACATTTGAAACTATAACACAAAAAGTAGTTTCTGGAATTTTTTTTTACTGAGTAATTACGTACCGCAATACATGGTGCGAAAGTATATGGAATTCCTGTAGCTCTGACTTCAAGAGCAGTCGCTGCTCCAATTCTCTTGACTAGGTCAGGATCTCTGTTACACAAATCATGTACTGGATAAATATCAATATGGATATATACATGTATGTATGTATCTCATGTAGAGAAAAACTTTTTAACAAGTGGTTTTGATGATCCAGATTAAAGACAGGCTATTAACGGTATTACTCCGGTAATACTTTAAAAATGTATCTCAACTATTGATTGTCAAAATGGACGGGTGAGATTGCGTGGAGCTGTAAATATCCGCCGTAAATAAGTTTATCTTATGTATGGGGGCCATATCCCGACCAGTTTGGGTTGGGACCAGTTTGGTCTAGTTTGGACCGATTGTGAGCCTTTTTTTTTTTGGATCTTCAACCATGATTGAAACCGTGATTTAAGATGAGTGGGTCCAGCCTGAGTTGGGAAAGAGGGCCGGCCTCGTCCAAGGCCGTTTGCAATATTAATGGTCCTGGTAAATTAAATAGGTGCTTGAGGCAGGTGAGAGATTGTGTGGCTGTGAATGATTTGTGTTATTTATGAGCATGTTCGGTTTGGATTTTGAGAAAAGTTTTTAAGAGTAATAAGTAGAGATAGATAAATAAAGAAAATTTATTGAAAATCGTACGTAAGAATTTTGAGTACAAAAACAAACAAGAGATCCGAGTGGAGATCGAGTGAGACATGGGGAGCCTCCGAGGGGGTCTCCCCCACTGATATGCATGTGCGTGTGAGATTTGTGAATGTTTGTCTTGATTCCCAACAAATTGTACAAGATTAGTTAATTTAAACACAAATATTCATTTTTTGTTAAGTAAGCAATTCTAGCTACACAAATAGTCAAATAACTTTTTTTTTGTTATTCAATTTTTTTTTTGAATTTGTTAATTTTCTCAATTTTTTAAAGATTTATTACTTTGTCATGACGAAATGAATTTAAAAACTAAAAACTTACGATTAAAATCTATTTTTTTTTTTGCATAAAGACGAAAAAATTAGCTCAATGGCTTATTTTTGTCTTTATTCATAAAAATTGAATTTCAATCGTAATTTTCTACCTTTTAGATTTTTTTCATCATGACGAAACAATAATCCTCAAAAAGTCGATAAAAAACTAACAAATGTGAAAAAAATTTAAATTAGGACAAAATAAAGCCGTTTGACTTATAATGCCGCCTTAAATAGTTTCCTTAACGATATGCCACTTTCTTCCCATAAAGTTTCCCTAACTATATAGGCAGTTTCCTTTCACTATGTAGTTAATGAACCTGCTAAAAACGACCCACTGAGCTATTGTTAAGATTGAAAAAATATACTATATGAAAATGTTTGAAAAATGTACAGGGGTGTGTAAAAAATGTATTGAAAAGTGCTAAAGGCATATATTCAAGTACGCGTTTTATTAAGTCATAAATTATGGATGAATACACTTGCCTGGTAGCTCCAAGACCGATGTTGTGAGGGAAAATGGTAGCATTGAAAACATTACTATTGCCGTGGACAGCGTCAATGCCGTAGATAATCGGGATGCCCAGGCGGGTCGACATTGCGCCTTTTTGAAAACCGTTTACCATGTCAATCCAAGTCCCGGCGGTCGCGTTTTCAGTCGGAACACTTCCAGCCCCGGACAGAACACTCCCTACCCAATATAAGGAACATCGTGAGTGCCAAGTCGATAAGTTGAATAATCCGCATCCGATTGATCCGATTACAATTGAATTAGATGACTCAATAATAAGTTATTACACAACTCTTGAACTCCTCTTCAATCGAAAAAAAAAAAAAAAAACTTGTAGTAAACTTGTTTTCAATTGTTTTTACAGAGTATCTTTTCATGTAACCGTGTCACGCGGACATAACTTGTAATCTCTTTGATTTCTCAATAAGTTGTCAAAGAGAAGATTTTCAGTGCCCTTGCTGCATCCAGAGCGTCTATCTTGATTTTGGACAGCTCGGATTTGAAGTGAGAAAAATAAGAGAGAAAAAGGAGAGACAGTGTTGAGGTAGGAGAAGAGAGAGTGTTTCACTTTTGGCTGTCCAATACACTTTTGGACGGCCCAAATTTGTTGCTCAGGCACCACGTTAGCCAGTGGCTTGGTACTCACCTGGCACCCAAAAATTTCTCGTACTCGATTATCTTGACCCAATGACTTGCTACTATTGACGCACAATAGAGCTCCTAATTTACCATAGATGCTATTGTTCTACTCCATCCATTCCAATTTAATTGTCCCTCGTTCTATTCTAACTGGTTAAAAAATGGGTTATGTCTTTAAATTCATAATGAATTTCATATCAAATATGTATCTTGTTTGATAAATTTCTATTATTTCTATAATAAAATGTTTTCGAAATCACATAAAACATTATAAATTACAAGATATAATCAATTGAAAAGTGTCACGAATTCCCAAAAAAAAACAATTAAATTATGACGGATGAAGTAATTTTTTTAGTATTTCAAACATCGGAAATTTTGACTCGGCCCTTGAAGCAATCATTCAAAAGAATGAAAATCCAAAAGAAAAGAACGAATGATGGGAAGATGAGATGTTGAAATACCAATAAAGTACTGTTCGATCACTTCACCGGAAGCAACGGTTCTCTCAATCTGAGTCATTTGGCCAATCTTCTCCGCCAGAGTCATCCGACTCAGTAAGTCCTCGATTCGAACTTTTATGGTCTGGTTCGGATCCTGGTATTTTGTGTACTCTGCTTCTGCTGCCATGGCTGCCCAGCACAAACATATGACCAGAATGCCCCGAGAAGGGATCGAGATTCTCGCCATTTGGCCTTCACAAATTGCCCTTCAAGTCTGAAACATCAGTTAATACCGTTGTTGAGTCAGAAATAGAATGTGGGTTATCTTGGAGAAATTATTTTGCCATTGTAGGGAGAAGAACTATGGTACAGTCAGGACCAACCCAAGGTATTTGAATGTCCTAGGCCAAGTGATGGATGCCCTAGGCCAAGTGATAGAATAGTGCTCTGCATAAATTTTTTAATTTAAAAACAATAAACAAAAATATTTATCTATATATCATTTTCGTTCATACTATTCAACATGGTAAATTTTTCGGCCTTGATGGTTTGTGCGGTTGCAATAATATTCAGTGGACTTATGTTTGAATCACAACAGCCACAATTTGTGTGACTAGAGAATTTTTAAATTTAAACTCAGATATCTTATGTGGAAGGGCAAACACTTTATTACTGAACCACCAAAGGAGTTTTTATTATTGTTGCATACAGAAATATATATATATATATATATATATATATATATATACACTTATATATATAGGAAGGGGTGCTCCATCTTTGGCTCAAAATGTAGAGACCCAAGGCGGCGACATCTTGGGCCTTGCCCTTGGGCCTTGCCCTTGGGCCGGCCCTGGCATATAGTTTATATTGCATTTAAGGCATGCATGCTATGTCAACTTGAAGTAGATGGCAGGTGACGAAAAACGATTTTAATAATCGGCCAGGAAATTGGTACCACATGGCAGTACTCAGCGTACATCCAAGCCGTCCAAACGTATTTGAACGGCCGAGACCCAAGCACTCTCCCTCCTCTTTCTTAGTCTCTAAATCCTGGCCATTTAAAATCTGTTTAGACAGATCGAATGCGCGCTTATTTACCACGTGAATATACTCTATTTGCACGCAAAAATTTCTCCTACAAACGATTTCAAAAGAGCAAGCTTTGACTTAACTGTTTGATCATTTGACTTGTTTTGAATAACTTGTTTGTTTTTAGTGAATTTTTGTATGGGGCTTTAGAATTTTTTTTTTTAAACTTCTAGATAGAGCTACGGTATTTGTATACAAAAAGTAATTAAAATTTGCATTACAGTTTAAAAAAAAAAAAAATTCACTGCAAACGGAAAAATACGAATAACGGATCAATACAAAAATTTAGAGATAAGTTTTTGGGAGAGAGACAATTCAGAGAAGAAGATTACCGGTCGGGAGGGGCTCAGAAAATGAGAAGCCTTTTGTAGACTGTACTTGTAGAGAGAGAGAGAGATGGCAATTGAGAGAGAGGGAGAGGGAGAGAGAGTGAGAGAATGGGAGACTGGAGAGTGAGAGAGAAGCAGGGAGACTGCTGCCCGTGATGGGTTTTGATTAAAGTGAATGTTCTGCAATTTATAGAACACATATATATGGTCTAGCAATATTTTAATACTAGTACTATTTTGCAAATATTCAATATTGATATATACTACACGCGTATTCATATATATCAGCATGTGATTGAAACTTGAAAGTACACCCATACACTACAAGAATAACTTATTCACGGAGACAGTGCAATTACATCCGTCCGTTTCGACAATCAATAGTTAAAATATAGGAGTATGTTTTTAAACTTTAACTTGGCATAAATATTTCTGACCAGTAACAGTTTTTTTTTAATCCAGACCGTCCAAAATACTTTTAGACGCGCGACATTGAGCTCCATAAAACTTATTGACGGCTCCTACATGAATAACCTTTTTTCTCATACATTACATGCCATTCTTCATTTTCCCGGCAATTTGTCCGAGCATAGCTCCCAGCTATTTTGTTTGCATGCCATAATAATGTACCAAAAGAGCCGTTATCGTTCTCCAGCCAGGCGCAGGAGTGATTATTCGGGGTTAGGCTCAACTAAACGGTATTGTTTTGAATCTTTTAGAAATATATATCTATGGATTCGGTTCTTGAAGGATGGACCTTAGGTCAAGCAAGACCATTAAAAAAATTGTGGACATATATAGTATGTTTGGATCTCCCTGGCCTTCTTGTCTTCTTTTAAGAAATATTGTTATATAGATATAGATTTTCTTTATAACCAGATGTTTGGGGCCAGTTTGTGCATGCTGCAACTAATTCCGAAGCGCTAAAGTTAACGACCAAGGAAATCGTCCAGTCACCCGAAGGGTTGAACAATTCTATTAGAGCATTTCCAGCAAACTTGATCAAACTGTTTCTAGCCATTTAAGCAAAGAATTACCTCAAAAACTGGTTTAGCTAGCCACCAAATGGTTAAGGTCTCCAATAGCCAAGACAATTGGGCTGCAAATATTAAAAACATTTTTTTTAATACAAAACAAAAAAGAAACAGGTGACCGACGACGGCGTCTTCTTCACCTCTTCACCGCCACCACCATCTCTGGCACCTCAATAGCAACCACCACCTCCCATACCCACCTCTCTCACTGCTCACAAATCAACAAACCCAAAGACAAAATTAAAAACTAGTTCAGATCCTAAAATTTAGTCTTCATGAAGTCCAAAAATGAGATCCACACACACACACATATAAACGGCGGCCAAGAAGGGCAAAGGTTTTTGCTCAAATCTGGCCACAGATGACAACGGCGATGACCAAAACGATAGCCATATCCGAGAGAGAGAGAGAGAGAGAGAAGAGGGCGACTGTGAGATGAGGGGTTTTGTCTTCGCAGGAATATCTCGAAGTACAGCAACTGTTTTTACCTTAATTTGCCGGAGCAAGCAGATCTGACTCGTCGAAGGCCGTTGCCGATCTGTTTTAGGGGAGAGGGGCTAAAACGACCCTTTTGTACTCGCTGGGCTGGGCGAGGTGGTTGGGGCTCAACTGGCGAGACCCAGCCGAGGCTATTGAGAACGGGAAAATGAGGGTTTTCTCGCCAGTTAGACCTCGTCAGAGCTCTAAGTGAGCCTCCTAGAGATGCTCTTTGAGACTATAGCATCAATCAAACATCAATTAGCTAGCCTAGTCAATTATGGAGACTTCCTATCAAGCCCAAATCAATCCTTGATATCTGCAAATCATTCCAAGGCTTTCCTTCCTTTCTTGTATTCTAGATTTGATTTTTTAATTGTGATTGTGGGATTGACTAGATGCATAAAAGGGTCAATGCATGTATTGTAACAGTTTGTGTGTATATATATATCAGTAACAATATAAGGTTCCTACAATGTATGAAGAGAGAAACCATTGTAGCTTTCTCCTGCCCATGTATCCAAACACGTTTGTATATATATATATATACACACATGTATAGACATATATATGTATATATTCTCGATTTTTGAAGGATGGACCTTAATTAATTAGACCCCGATTGGATGGTGGATGAAGGAGGGGAGAAGTAATGAGGGGGGATTAGGGGTTCATGTGACACTTTTGACTTAGTTTGGCAACAAAATTGACACTCGGCCCGGATTGAATCATCCCAAGTCAATGGATGGGTTTCGACCAATTATTATTGAAATGTTAGGGGAGGCGTCCCCTAACATTTCAATATACTACCTCCAAAACTCATCCCACGTCCAATCGAACCCTTATACAAGAGTCAGGACCATTAAAAAAGTGGTAGACAAATATGATTGGATCTCCCCTTCTTGTTTTCTTTTGTTTTCCATTTCTCCTGGAGGTTTTCTTTGTTGATGGAACTCCTTGCATGGAGGGCATCATCGTCCGGTTTTCCGTCCATGAATTCATGCAAGCAACTGACCAAGGTCTCATCATGCCTTATTGCCTTACCAAAAAAAAAAATACCAACTTAGTTAGGAGTATTATGAACAAATAATATGAGTATTGTGTAGTGAATATAAAATTTATTAAAGAAATCCCATTCAAATGTTCATTTAATTCATGAATCTCAGTGAAAAAATGTAGCTTTTATTCATTTAATATATTGTTCAGGAAATCGTTACCGATCAAAAATTTTTTTTTTTAAATCGTAGTTTTGTGAATTGAGTCAGCTAAAACATTAAATTACCATGTGGAGCGATTAGATTCCCAATAGATATGTGATTCTGGGATGAGCAGGTCATAAGAAAATCACTTCTCTATTCAAATAATATGCTCAAAATGCAGAAGCTACATAGCAAATTAGGAAATTACATTCGTATTCAACCTTAATGTAGCTTTTTCATTCAAATTGATTTTAACTAATACATTCCTCCATGTAAAGATGCTGTGAAATAAAATAGTAATTCCGTCTCAAGAATGAATCGTACTGTCGCTCTAGTGATGGCCTTCTCGGTTGACCCGTCCGTGTCGGATTCGTTATCCGCCCCGAATGGATCTGTCATTATTTTGCTCTAGGGTTGAAGCTGTTGAGTACAGCTTGCACATGAACTACTATACGTTTTGCATAATCATTTCCTAATTTGCCATTCTTTACATTTTTTTGTTTTTGGCATGCATGTGCCAAGCAAGTACTAATTAAGTAATTAGACTAATCTATGTTGACCTTTCTTGAAATCAAGAACATAAAAAATGTAGACATTTTGTGGTCCCACATGCAGGAACGGTAACCTAGGTACATCTCTGTCTTTCATCCCTTGTTTTTTCAAACATAATAAATTAGATTTGCATTTCCCGCAATCTTATTCATGTTCCCTATGTTTTGGACCTGTTGTTGAACGTTACAATCAAATCTATTTGTAATAAGTTATTCGCGGAAACTCTCAATTTTGACCGTTCAAAAATATTTTGAATGATTCGGATTAAAAACAATCCGTTATCGCTAATAAGATACTAAACTATTACCGATAATAGATTATACTAGTATTTTTTAATCCGGATTGTCCAAAATGCTTTTGGACGACTGATATTGTACTCTGTAATAACTTATTCATGGAACTCAGTGAATAAGTTATTCTCATATTTGAAACGGGAGCCTTTTTTTTTTGTTTTAGTTTTCCCGAAAAGTGAATACTACCTCTCTCTCCATCCCAAAATATTTGTCTGATGTGCCAAACCGAGAACGAAGAAATATATATAACACGGGAAAAAATTTTAAGAAAAATTCAACAATATTTTACTTGAGATCAATGATTGATTTTAATTTATGAAAAAACTTTAAAGTTTAAAGCAAGCTCTGGATGCATTCGCTTTTTCGTCTCTAGTAGACATAATACACAAGACAAAGGATGCTTCGCTGCCAGTGGGGAAAAATTTAAAGAACATTTCGCAGATAATTTCTTAATTTATGCGAAATATTTTTATTTTTTAGGAACTTTCATAGCGTGCATTAATTTTACAAGCTATCAAAGGCCTCCCTCGCATGGAGGTGGAATGGAATGGTCTCCTATTAGTAGGCACTACGCGCTTCCATGCATGATAGTACTTGTGTTCAACCTGACCTCTCGCTAACTATACTAATAATAAACACTTCTTGCCCTTTTTGACAAAAAAAAAAAAAAAAAGCCTCTCTCATTCCATTTCCGATCGATAACACGGCTACAACATCAGCAACAGTGGAAACTAACATCAATAGTAGACCGTATATTGGTAGACACTATGTACTCGCATGCATGTTACTTGGGATCAATGCAGAGACTAACACCAATACTAGGGCATATGTTAGATTTTTTTTTGTACAAGGTTTTGTTTTGCATATCTACTGCACCGTTGTTTGTGTTTATTTATATGGTATACACTGCGTGAAATATGCAGGCAAGCTGACCCGAATTACTTTTTCGAGTAGAGAGCAAGAGAATAATTTCACTTAACCCACCCAACCAGGTGCCCGAAAGGCCGAAACACCCTCCAATATTACTAGGAAAAAAACACTTTCTGTCCGGGCCTGGTTAGTGGTTAATTACGAGTGCCGAAGTTAGACTTGGCCCACTTGATCCACCTTAGAGCTAAGAGGGCCCCCATGTTTTTTTGGGCTGGAAAACCCGACCAAAATACCAACACCGCAAGAGATATAAAATTAATCGATAAAAATATGCGTTTAATTTCTTTCTTTTTTTGGGGGGGGGGGGGGGGGGGTAGTGTTTTAGTGGCTTATTACGAACTTTTTTTGTCACAGAAAATAAAAATAAAACGAAAGAAGAGAAAAATCCCACTTTGAAGGGGGGAAGACCTCTAGTTGGCTCAAATTAAGGAAAATCGGACCTTTACTGATAGAAGATTAATATTCAACTTTCCTTTTAGTGTTACACCATGCTGTTTATACCTATTCTAATCTAATATGTAAAGGGAGAATCCCAGTTTCGTATCATCGTTTATTGAAGCTGTTTGAATTTTTCAGTGGACGCAAAAGCCCTCCTCCAACACTAATTGTATTTATAAAAAAATTTAACTATTAACCTCAACCGTAAGGGCAAACTAAAAAAATTCATCACTTAACATTCCATAACTGCTCTCTTGGATCAATTAACCTAATTATCTCCTTCTTCCTCTGTAATGGAAAGAACCATACAAAATGGCAACCCCATAATGCATATGTTTGCAATTTCTAGTGAGTAATCAATTCTACAATTCAAGTCCTTTACTGCAACTTTTATTTTTTTGTCTTTTTTTTTCATTTTGTGTTTCGTTTTTATGCGATTGAATTGTCCAATCATGAAAAACGGCTCATCCGCGGATTTTATCCACTCACTTGCACACGTATTGCGTACCCAAACGCTTGTAGGAACATTAGTACTGCAAATGCATAACATGTTACATATCACAACTGAATTGTGAAAGGATCTCAATCGATCAGGATCATAAAACAGAGCCTTGGAATTTTCGGAACACCATTTAGGTTTCTACGAAAAGGCGGCATATGTCCGAAAATTCGGAGAATAAATTTTGAAAAACTGTTTCATGATTAATTGCTAGAAAAATTATGACCTCAGAAAACTTGATACGCTAACCATATGAGCAATTTTGTGGAACTAGTCACACTCATGAAAGGGAAACTTTTTTTTATATCCCTTCGATTTTGCCCAAAAATTTATTTTGGTTATTCACCTTTCAATTTCGACATAAAATTACTTTGACTTTCTAATTTTTTTCAATATCATTCTTTAGAAGGAATCCGTTTTCTTTAATTCTTGCTATAGGGACCGGCGGCAGGGCCGGGCCTTCTCCGGCTACCAAACGGCTGATCCGAGCCGTCCAAAAATTCTAAAAAATTCTAAAAAAAAACGAGGGGGCTTACAAGGAAATCAACGACATCCGATATGTGTAGGGTGCTTGATCAAAACATCATATTTTTCGTGTATATATGTATATATCCCTAAAGGATAACAATGAAAAAAATTAGAAAGTCGAAATATTTTTATACCGAAATTGAAAGATGAAGAACCAAAATGAATTTTTTATCAAAGTCGAAGGGATAGAAGAGAAATTTTCCCCTCATGAAACCAGCTTGATTTCAGAAAAAAACAGTGATGCAAGGGGGAGAAAAGCTGGAATTAAGTAATGTATGAATCTGCTTATCACTCATTTCATACTTCATTTTGCTGGAAACCCGATTACATAGTTCGATCAGAGAGAGAAGGCAATCTTCTAAAGAAGTTCAAAGCGGGCGATGGCATCCGATCTCTGAAGATCGGATGGCGTAGATAGTAGAACCCGCACGCCATTGCAACCATTTTCGACGGTACCAGGTACAAAATCAAGGCCACGACGAAGCAAAGTGCCACGAATATGCCGGTCGCACGCGGGTCCTGCCAAGTAACTAGCGATTGCATACGCTCTCCCTGTGTGGCGAAGTCGCCCAATACCTTCTGCGCACGCGCCCCAATCATTCTCAGTTTATCGTACCGCGCTCGCACCAATTCGTTCGGCCTACAGCTCGGCATAGTGTCGAACTCTTCGTCGAGCTCATCGCGATCGATCGACTCGGCCAACGAGATTTTCGGATCGAAATGGGGCAGCGGTTTCCTCGATCGAAAACGATAGTTCCACGCCCCGATGACAAACACGTAGAAGGCCAGCGTGGGGACGATCAGATCAGGGTACCACACCAGCATAACCAGCAATGCATGCACCAGTAACGTAGCGGTCGGGTTCTTCCACGCACGTGTGTCGTTCACCCATTTGACCACGTCAAAAAGCCCAGCCACAACAGTGATGATTCTGAACCAATTTGCGCGCACTTTTCGCATGCTGAACGCGTGCGAATCGGCATCGAGCAAGTAGGTCACTACCTCTCGCCGGAGCGGCGGTTCAGATCGCGCCAAGTGTGCGGCCACGATCTTCACGGTATTTGTCCTCAATATCTCCTGTTGTACCTCCCCAAGTGGCTTGATATGGTGCATCAGCGGCAACAAAGGTTGCGAGTACACGTGCAAGAAATCGAGGGTTGCGGTTTCGCGGACGAATCGAAAGGCCAATTCAATCTCACCCATCTTCTTCAACCCACCAGGAGTCATCAAAATCAACGGGTAAGAATTTCGGTACACTTTTCTTGCCTGCAGCGTAGACACACGAATCCTTACCTTTCCCATACGAAAATCCGGTCTCACGGACTCTTTGTGGCCGTCCATTTCGAATACTTCCCAGCTATCAAACACCCCAATAGTCAACACGGTGGATGGTTCGTAGACCCTCCACGTGTACTGCTCATTCCATTTGGGGTCCAAACTATCTGAGATTGATCGAGTACGAACCCATTTATTACCGTATTTCGCCACAACATAGGCGTCCGTGGACCCCTTACCGTCGATTGTCTTCATGGGTAGCAAGTTTTTGCATCCAACGATCCCTAGCTCGACGGTCCCTACCGGGGGCTTCCATAGTTGCCTCGCCGTTGGACGGTAGTCGCTGCAAAGGTGGGCTGCCTCGTCCATCACGTGATATCCACCATCGAAGCATACACGTAGATGGACCCTACCTTTTTTTTATTAGCAAAAGAAATTGATTAGTCTTAAATAAATAAACAACTTACAAGTATTAAAAGGAGCAAGGGCATAAATGGGACCCTACCTTTGTAGATCCTCTTTTCCTCGTTCGGGTCTTCTAAATTGAACCACCTGGCTACGATCTGGCGGTCATCAACCCGCCGCTCTATGGACGCTAGTGGCATTGAAGTAACGCCTAGCCTGACCGATTCCTTCGGTTGCCGGAGTTCCAGAAAAATTATTAGGGTGTTGTCCGTGAACGGCTCCGCGGCTACAAACATCAAGTCCTCATTCCATGACGGAGTTCCGTTGCGCGTAGCGGAGGGTTTGGTTTTCAAGACTTGAAAACCCAACTGAGCTTTGATTTGGAGGGAAGTTTCCTTCGACGGAAGTAACGGAAATATATCTTGGGCCTCCAACACCGTTAGTCGCAAGTACCATAGTTTAGGCGATTGGTATATTTTTGACTTCGAACTGGGGTTACCGGCTGTATCGGTCTTCCACGCGTCGGGAAACGATTCGTCAGCCTGTGTGCCCACCCACGTGGCGATCATCAGATCACCAATGTGAGCTCCACCTCCTTCCAATCTATACCACTGTGGGGCCAGAGGGCTATCGGGTGGGTCCCGGAGGGGAATTTCTGTTACATCGAATAGAATTCCACCCAAGAAATTATGCCCCGCTACGTCCCAGACCGAGATTTCCAGTATGGAGGAGGAATCGGGCATGTCGCGGCCAAAAGCAAACGTCTGGTCCCACTCGAAAAACTGGGTCTTTCGGGCGGGTCTGGACTGAACTTGACAACCCGAGACCGCGATCTTGACGACTGGATTACGACTGGTGGGAAGGGATCGGGCTTTCACGGCCCGAACGAAGAGGTAGTGCATTTTGTTGACCAGATCAAACGTTGACCGTTCGATTTGGCTTGTTTCTGATAGATCCGATGCGAAACTACCCACTGAAGAAAGTCTGGGGATGGGTTTAGGACCTGGACCATTAAAACCAGAAATATTGACTCTAGGAATTGATCTTGTGGATGTAAATGCATTTACTTCCGCCGATGCATCTGGTTGGGGTGGTTCCAACTCCACTGGATTCCTACATTGCTCTTCTAGTGGTGGGTCCGATGCTGGCGGTTTTTCTGCTGCCGGTGCATCATTTTCTTGCTGCACCGGAAGTGATTGTTCCTCATTTGCTTTCTCACCACCTTCGGACAATGGCGGTGGCGGCGACCCTGATACATTTCCACCTTCGGACAGTGGCATTGGCTGCGCCGGCTCTGATACATTTCCCGGTGCTGCCTCTACTGGTGGGTCGGACTTCCCAGCATCAGCCTCTGCTTCTTTCGAACAAGCAGAGGCTGGTGCTTGTTCTGGCACTTGTTCCACTGCTGGTGGTGGCGAGGGAGGAGGAGGAGGCGGCGGCGGCTGCGGCTGCGGCGGAACAACCTCGTTGACATAGTAAATCTTAAGCCCAAGCTCACCTTGGACCCAACTAAACAAGTGCTTTTTCCCCAACGGGTAATAAATCAAGGCCTCCTCCCCTTTCCATACAAACTGCCTTGGACTCAGCCTGACCCGACCCAGAAAATTGCTGCGTCGGGTCGAGCCGAGCGTCTTGTCGTGGTAAACATTCATCTCGAGCACATCTTCGAACACATCGGACGATTTTTTCCCGACGTTGAACTCGAGCGACTCGTTCCACGTCGGATTCAGATCGCGGGCAGCGGTTTGGGTCCGCTTCCGCTGCCCGTAGTAGTCGAGAATCACGTACGGGCTCGACTTCCCGTGCCCGTCTATCGGGAGGAGGTCACGTGCGTCCACCACTTCCACTATTAGTTTCCGAACAGTCGACATGGCTGCAATAAATTAGCAAAGATTAGAGAGAAATTACTAGCATTTGTGCCATGGCTATCATGCACATTGAGAGAGAGAGAGAGAGAGAGAGAGAGAGAGAGAGAGAGAGAGAGAGAGAGAAAAGGTGTATGTTGATAGATATAGGATATAGATATATATGGGGAATCTTAACTCGGAGAGAATGATGGAGTTCTTGGCTGGAGGATAAAAAGAGAGAAAAGGTCGACAGAGGGGGGTGGAGAAAAGGTGCTTAACTTCATGTGGAAGAAGACTTTAGACCATTATTTAGCTAAACCGACTCTCTTTTTGCTGCTTTTCTTTTCCTTTGCTTCGTAGCTAGGAGTAATTTTTCCTTTCTGTAAGATTCTTTTCACTTTTTTTCCCCTCGCTTTAGCTATACCAATTTTTTTTTGACAATCTAAAAGGTGAGAATGAGTGACTAGTGTAGCAACCCTCTGGATGTAACCAATAACCCGTCTAGTGGAATGTTGAATTCGAGCCACACAACCCGTCTAGTGGAATGTCAGATTCGAGCCATAACACTATTGCAAGGCAAGGAACAACTCCTTGTAGGGGGACTCAAACAGCAGACATGGAGAGAGGAGTTTAAACCCACTCACCTTTGCCATCGGTGGTTAGCCATACCAATTGACATTTGGTTTTGCTCAGCTGAATAAGGAATTATTCAGTCGTTCAATACACATTTTTGTGGAGTTCATATACTTAGTAGTTGACTCCACATTAATGTATAATTTGGAAGGACATAAATGCATGGTAGATAGGGGCGTTGTGACACCACATGGCCATGAGTCACAAGATCACCCAATATATTCAGATACATACACGCAAATCTATCGATGCGTCCGTCTTTCAAGTTTAGAATCTCTAATGCCTTGGATCAAACGGTAAACAATTGGTAGGGGATCAATTATGGTATTTGCATATATAACAGATCCTGAATCTACATTTCGTACAATCTTGACAAACGAGAGAGAGAGAGAGAGAGAGAGAGAGAGATAGAGAGAGAGAGAGAGGTTTTACAAAGTTTAAGACGACAGGGACAGTAATATATGGGGAACTTTTGACAAAGAAACGTATCTTTAGGCGTCGATTATTACCTTGTTTTCGTCAGCCGAATATACTTTTCTGTCTTTTGCGCTAATTGGGAGATTAAAGTTTGGTAAAGTAGTCAATCAAAAATGACAACCACCCACTCACCTTTTTATCCCGTTCCCATGAATCATCATCTACTTGGACGTCCATAAACGTGTAACCACTAAACAGTTTTCACTTGGAAGTGGGACTCTTGTTCAGGTAACAGCCATGTACAAGTCTGAAGCAGCAGCCTAATGTTAGGAGAAGCTTTTGGGTGTCGGGCAGATATCACACACGTGGTATCTTGTCGATGATCCTACTCATTCAAATGTGTTTTGGACAGTTCCGATTTTAGAGAGAGAAAAAGAGGAGAGGGATTGATGGGGTGAGGGCTGGGAGAGAGAGGAAATAAATCTGAACCATTAAAAACACGTTTGGACGGTTGGAATCGCCAAAGGGTTCCACCAAGCGATACCCGCTCCAACACCCAAAATTTCTCCTAAAGTTGAGTCATCAAGCAACAAACTAGCCTTTTTTGGCGTTCGATTAAGGTTCACAGAGCCGGCCCAGGCACAAGGCCCAAGTCTCTCTTGGGCCTTGAGCATCCAAAAAATTACAAATTTTAGGGGCATTCTAATATTATTTGTAAATTAGTATATATATTATTTGTTCATATTATAACACAAATGTCTTTACTAGCTCAACGGTAAGTTGATTTTAATCCATATGGAGTGTCCGAGTTTGAATTTTCTAGACAACCTTTTCTTTTGAAATGTTTTTTCTCCAGAAGTAATGCTAGTGTAACTATCAAGTTTCGAAACCAAGCTAAGTAGAATTCAAGCCAACCACTTTGGCCTCTGGCAACAAAGTTGTTAACATGCATCATAAAGTCTAAAGTTGTTATAGAAAGAAATATTTCTATCATCGTTATTTAATTCTAAAGCTATGGAGGGCACCACCCCACAATTTAGCCTTGGGTATCCAAATCCCTTAGGCCGGTCCTGGAGGTTCACAATGGTCTCTTCTAGTCTATAACCAAAATAAGGGGTTCACAACAATTTCACTCACTCTCTCTCTCCCTCCCTCTGTTTCCTGCCATTCACTTTCCTCCATTTACGTTTTTTTTGGGTAAAAATATATCGATTCCCTCCGTTAATTTTGGGAAAAAAATAGAAACGGAAAAAAAGAGTGAAATACCTTAATCCGGTGACGAGGGGTTGAATTGTAGATGATCGAAAGATATGAGTTTCACTTTTGGAGGAAAAGAAAGAAAAATAGTTTGTGGGTGAAATGAAAAAGATATAGAGTATGCGAAGAAGAGAAGAAGAAAATACCCATTGAAACACGCGTATATATAAATTTTGGAACTAGTTAACTTATGTGACGTGGGGTCGACAAATTTTGATTATTAAAAAGGCTGTTAGTTTTGGTTATCCAAAGCCTAAAATTTGATTATTTCTAAGAATATTGCTAAGTTTGATTATATTATAGTGAGCCATCTTAATTTTACACAAATATTATTAACTTTAAAAATAATTGACTTTCGATTATACTACTGTAGATGACCTTAAATGCCACCTTAATTTGTACATGGTCAAGGGCTGGCCCAGGTTCGACCATACGGAAAGAAGCCTTGTAGGCTTTGATTGGGCCGGAAAGTGTTGGACCCAGCTCCCAAGCCCAACTCGTTGAAGAGCAAAGGGTAAGGGGAAAATGACAGCCCATAACGTGTTTTGATAATTAATACCTTTTAAAAACATGCTAAGAACATTTGTTAATAAATAAAATGTCATTGACGGGTATTAATTATTAAAACACGTCCTTGGCCGTCATTTTCCCAAGGGTAAGAGCATGTACACCACCCGTTGAGCTAAATGCCATTTTTAGCTACTTTAAAGAGGATAACCCTAAAAACCTGGCTAAACCAGATAATGTATAAGAGAATCTTTTTTTCACCTTTGCCACATTTCCTCGTTATTTTAAGCGAGCTACTATTCATCAATAGTGAATTTAAATATTATATTTCCACTCCAACTGTCTCTCATTTTCTCACCCCATTGATTTACATCCCTCTCCTCATTGAATTTAATAGTATTTTATAAGATAGAGAAGATGATAGAGACTGTTGGTGCAAGCCCAAAAAAAAAGTGAACAGATAAAATTGATATATAAAGGTCCAAATTAAATAGGTATTTTAACTAACCTTGGTTTACATGCTCTAAGATGTCTGATCATAGCTCTTCTGATGACCTCGTAGAGGAAAAGAGTGATTCAGCTAATTAAAATCCGCGGAGTTTGACTAGGAGCTTTGGCCACGGTATTCATTGATAGTTGTCTCATGTCTGTGTGTTTTCTTAATAGTATGAGCCTTGAGTTGTTACTCTTTGCTCTTGGCTTTGTTTATCCTATAAGGGTTAGTTTGAAAATCTTGTTCTGGGGTATGCCCCTTTGCAACTGTAAATGGGTTTGCTTCAGTATAATCGTAAGTTATCCACACACAAAATATCAAGAGCAAAAATTAAGCTTTTACAAATCCCATGCAAATTCAACGACAGGAAAAAAGTCCAAATTTTTTTTTTCTTCATTACAATTAAGAAAAAATAGGAATCGATCCTGTAAAAAAGTTTCTTAGCTAAAATTTAGAAAAATAAAAATCCCGTAATGAGGAAGGCAGATACACTTGTTTGATGGTAGTTGCTGGTGGATCAATCTGGCTCGATCGATGGAGCTTGTTGGACTCAGAGCCGGCTTATAGTCAAAGGCCGGGGAAGCCTACTCTTCCAGCCTCCGAACAACATTAAAAACGAGGGCCCCAAATTTTTATGATATATATATATGGTCCAAAAAAATTGCACCTTTACACAAAATAAGCCCAATTGAAATTTAGGAGCCACAATTAAAATAGGCCCAAATTGTTGAATTACTCATTAGAAACATTGAGACATTAAAAAAAAAGAAAAAGAAAAAAAGGCGTATTTCATAGCAAAATACACATTCTTTATTTGTTTTGAATTTGCTGTTTTGATTTCTTTTAATACTACTCCCTCCGTCTTTGTTTGTCTAGTTTGGGAAATACAACTTTTTAAGGGAATACAATCATTGCATCAATAAATGATCAACTTTTCTAAAGTTGCCCTCCAAACTTTTTGAAAAAAATTACTTTAGTTCAAATGGTAAATGACAAAAAGGGAATTTTGTAGCTTTTGGTCTCTTGGCCTTTTAAAGTGGACAAATATTTTGGGACAAATAAAAATAAAAAATTTGACAAATAAATTGGAACGGAAGGAGTAGAAAAATGCATAAAGACCTCATTTTCGAAACGTGCTTCTGGCCCCCGAAAATCTTGAATCGGCCCTGGTTGGACTGGGAAGCTAGGCTAGAGGTTGGCAAAAAAAAAAAAGGAGATATCTACTACAACTTTGGTCATGACCATTATATTAACACATGAACCCATTAGTTCTAGTAGATTGCTTCTTTCGCTGCCTTCATCGATCTGATCCACTTGCCCGGTGGGTACGCCTCGCCCTAACCATCTTGCAGGGCTTTGTAATTAAGCATTTGCTTAATTGCTTCTAGACCTAACTCATGATTAGTCAAATTAAGTAGCGACATAGAGGACCAAACTCTCGAGTTTTTTCAGTCCTCGTAGTCATAATATTGTAGCTGACTTGCGCAGCTGGAAAATTGCTTGTATGGGCACAGTGTGAAGATGACTAGAGTACTAGAAAGTCAGAAAAGAAAAAGAATTGAAAAGGACATCGAGAAGATGTAAAGCCTGGCGACTGCATTTATACACATGTAATAAGAACAATGATTTGAATCGGAAAACAAAAGGTTGCGTACAAGAACAGAACGTACAATGAAAAGAATAAAAAATAAAAAATAGTACTGTGCTAATTGCGAATCGATGTGGTCGAGTAGAATCATCGCTCAAATACATAGTAAGCCAGGCAAAAGGTTGGGAGGGGAGACCGGCCTCAGTTGCAACCGTTGGAAGAGAGGCTCCCAATTATCATATATAGCATGTTTATCTAGTGAACCAGTAAAGAGTCAAGCTCACGGGGGCATCCTTCCGGTGTGACCCCTACCTACCCATGGGAGGGTGGTCGATCCACTACCACAGCCCCTCACAAGGTGCAAGCGGGATAAATGGTGCCAAATAATACATAACATTTGGCTCATAAGGACTACTATTCACAAGCAAGATTCGAATTCGCGACCATGTGGTGGAGGGAGTTTCACCGTCACATTGTTGCTTGTCATCTTAGCAACCACCTCCGGTGGTAAGATTGTCCCGATCTAAAATGTTGTTCTTTCAATCTCATTCAATTGTGCAATTTCCCTTAAACATTTCTTTGTAAAGTTGTGTTACGCGATAACAATATAAAGCAATGCTACGTACCCATAAAAAGTATCCCGAAAATATCCTGAATGGAGAAATCATTGGCACAGTGAATCTAAACCGTTGATTTATTCGTTTAGGATATTTTCAAGGTATCTCATATAGGTAAATAAAATTATTGCATGAAATAATACTTACACAAATAAACTCAATAAAGGATAAGAAACAGTAACACATTCTTCACAGAGACCGGAATAAGCAAGCAACAAGAAGAAGACTAAATCGACTTGATAATTACATAATAGTACAAGAACAAAATTCGATGCTAGGGTTATCTTGGATATCCCCATATGAGAGAGAGAGAGAGAGAGAGAGAGAGAGAGAGAGAGAGAGAGAGAGAGAGAGATTCTTGGAAGATTCACATGCATGTGCTAGCTAGGAGGGAGGAAAACCCTAGTTGGATAGACAGAATAGTTTAGTAAGTAACTTGCATAATTGCAAACGGTGCCGCTAGCTAATTCCTCAACCTGCAAAAGAAGAACAAAAACATATAGTAACTGCAGCTGAGTTTCCTTCATCCCTAGATTGTTCTCTAACCTGTATTTTTGTTTGTCGGAGCTTTCGATTTTGAAGTAACTGAACTTGATTTATAAGGTGGGAACTCAGTACACTTGGGACTTACCTAGTACGTAGTTTTTTTTCAAGAAAAGGGTTGTGTGAGGAATGAAGCCTGGTCCGAGATCCATCCAAAAGTTCATCAATTATCGAACGAGGAGGCCGAATGTATTTTTGTAACAAAATTATTATACATCTAAGTTTCAATTCACGTATTACTATTAGATCGTTCTCGAGATCATTTTCGCATCTCGCGATCTAATAGCTAATAGTGTATTGAAACATGTGTACAAAGTAATAGGTAAGGAAGGTACTTGCTCAAAGGAGGACAGTAGATGAAGGGGAATAGAAACCACGGAACAAAATGGAAACAAGGATCTTGGATCAAACTTCATTCCAGACACCCCTTTTCTTTCTTCGACTCTCTCTCTCTCTCTCTCTCTCTCTCTCTCTCATGATTAAGCAATCAAAATACCCACAAGGCACAGAAATTGATTTTCAAACAGAGAGAGGTAGGGGAGAAAGGATTAGGAACAAAGAAAAAAATTGTGGAACTGCACATGATAGACAGGTCATGATGGCCAAAAAGTAAGAAAAGCTGGTGGGTTTTGGAGTCAGTGTTTGTCTTGTTCCAAGGCTTTTAAGAGGAGGGAATTGAGAGTGCAGAAACAGGAAAAGTTGGAAAAATTATCCAATATGCCCACAAGCCGCTCCACCACCATCACACGTCAGTGTGCACGCGGTTCCACACCGACGCATGGTTAGGGACGGATCTGAGGCATCACGCGACTATATCTCGGGACAGTGAATAATATCTCGAAAAGTGGACCGGAAACAAATAGAATGGCCAATTGATGGAGCCCATGAGAGGGGACATGGGCCTGATTTGCCTGTTTAATGCAAGTATATAAGCTAAAGTTGGCTCAGATCAAAATATATAGCTATGCCTATAATCTAAAGTTGAATTATTAAGAAGAAAAAAGCATGACAACAAGGAGGATATCGCTATCTCATGAAGGAAAAGCATCACCGCCCACATCGAAGCATGATCTCACCGCCACTGCTCACCTCTCTTCCAATTGAACCAAGAGGGTTTTTTTTTTTTTAATTATAACTGGATGTCGGTCAGTTTGTGAGCTTAACTCTTTCTACTGGTGTGGCACTGCTTGATGCTTCTAATCAATAGGACTATGAGGGGGAAAAAAGGCTTGTGATGAGCATGAACCTCGACTAGTTTGAAGGGCTTGAGTTAAAAGGCCGAACAAATCTTCTTGTAAGTCAATGTGTTTCACGTTTTATGTATGCATTGTCAATTTTGAATGAGCTTTTAATAAGTTGAACATGAGTTGATATTCGGATCTGATATCCCGCACCGCAAGAGAGAAAAGATATATTATTTATTGTCCATAGAACATTCTTCATCTTCTTTTTTTTTTATTTTTTTTATAAACAAACATTCTTCATCTTCTCACCATAACACGTGGGACCCACACAATTAGAGACAGGGTCTACACCTTCTCGTGAGATGTGAAAGCAATGCTCTTAAAGAATATATTTTTTGAGAGACAGTTTCCAATTCCGTAGATGGTAAAAAAAAAAAATGGTGATCAGAGGGAGAGACCCATTGGAGAACACACATTTACTTTTATACATATAAATAATTACGGAGCTACGTTGCTTCATATATCGGTTAAAAACATTGTCATGCAAACAGTGATGCTTCATATATCAACTGCATTATGATGTAGGGACAGTGTCGGTACCGACATTTGGGTTGTCCAAGTCTAACTTTCCGCTTGGTTGCCCCTAAATATATATTTTTGCTGGATTTCTAATTTTTTTGGTATACATACAATTTTTTTTTTTTTGGTTGCCCCTTGCCGGGGGTTGCTCGAGCCGGCCGGCTTGCAGGACTTACCCCCTGGCCGGCCCTGTGTAGGGAAGTGTACGTATGACTATGAAACTATTTGCAATGAAAGAAGCACAAATAAATACTCCCTCCGTCCCATTTTCATTGTCCATTATTCATTTTTCACTTTTTTGTCTCTTGCGTATATCTTTCAATCTATAATATTTTTCATGATTTTGACATCTTTGTATTGTAGAACAAATTGAAATCTATCAAATAAGATCCATATTGCATATTTTTGGAGATTCACATTGAAAGATATAAGCGATTGAAAACTGCACGAACATCAAAAAAGGACAATGAAAATGGGACGGAGGGAGTATGAATTAGAAGTACTTTTTCTATGAACACGCAATATGAGATAAATCTTGTTTTGCTTTATTCTATAACAATCAAGTTCTGCCGAACGCTTTACAATGATACTTACAGGGCCAAAGAAACCCTATACCAACTAGGAAACAACTAAACTTGCAAATGAAGTTGAAATTTAAAAAAAAATTAAAAAATTACCAAAAATAGAAGTTCAAAAATAAATTGCAGAATCAAAATTAGACGACTAAAGAAAATTTTCAAAACAAACGGCAACTAAAATGGAGTTTTCTACTAAAAATTATAAGCAAAACAGTTGTCTCCTAAAACGACAAATTAGGTGAAAACGGAGGTCCAAACGATGGAATTAGGCCGAAAACCACTGAGGGCCTTGTTTATTTTGCCATTTCACTTCAACCATGGGGTTTCTCGGCCTTTTTGTCAACATTGAGTTGTGCACCTACTAATGCCTGCTTGGGCCACGAGTGATCCAAACGATCAAGAAACGTGGACGCAATCCACTCAACATCACATTATCAACTCAGAGTAATGAGTAATTCCGAAGAGTCGGTGGTCATCAGACATTAGGTGTACCAAATGTATGACAACCCACAAAGGTTTGTTAAGGAGCATGCCGAAAACCACCCAATAATTAGACCTAAATTATTGGTGGCTCCACTAAAATCTCCTGCTCTTCATGGGTATTTCCCATCGAAGTCAAGTCTCTTTATTAGGGTACATGAAATGCAAGTGTGCATCTCATCATCTCCGTCTAGGAGTATTATCTGTGAGGGTTCTATCGCAATTTGCACTTACCGAAGTTAAGTGTTAGGATCGAATAGGCTGAAAGCAATGAAAACTTGAACCTGAGCCTTATTCAACTATGTCCTGAATTTCCACCACTGAAATAACTCCGGTAAAGTTTCACATTTTGCTTTTCTGGACCTTCTTGATTTTCTTCCTTACTTTCATCACTCTCCCACATGCCTCAGAGTCCCCCTTGGTTTAATGAGAGAGAGAGAGAGAAGAGGCAATCATATCATTATTCACATAATCTTTGACCAACCTCTCGTGAGCCCAGAGAAGGCTTTTCTGGACAGGTCATGTTACAAGTTATAGTACAACTCTAAGAGCAATCCCTAAGGCTCAACCGGGTGAACCATCCGGTCCGGTCCGGTTTTTGTAGTGTGTTCTATATTTCTCTAATCCATCTCCAATCCATCTCTCTATATTTCTCTATTTTGGAGACTCAAAATATTGAATTTTATTGGAAAAATGTATGTAGCGAATGTCACTATTCATACACTCTCCAACTACGATTCTCTATTTCTATCTCCATTTTTCAAATACACGTTCCTTGCTTTTCAAAAGTACAACTTTCCCTCCAAAATCATAATTATAAATTGACTTTATCTATTTGTTAAAAATATCGAACATTAGTCTCATTTTAAAGGCATTACCAATATCTTTTCAACGGTATAAATTTTGGATGATGGCCCCCCACCTGCTAATTGATGAGATTTGAGCCGTAGGGTTGCTTTTGTTGTTCGGTTTCAGTTATGTTCTTTGTTTGCACATACAACCATTGTTGGATTCCCGTCCCTCTTCCTCGACTTGATGTATCCATTGTCAAGTTTCTTAATAAACTTTTTGCCTTTTCAAAAAAAAGGTACTCCCTCCGTCCATTTTTAAGTGTCTTGTTTCATAATTCCAACTTATTAAAAAGACATCATCATTATACATTTCACATCAACATTTTTCCTCCACTTTCCCTATTTACCCAAATCATCATTACATTTTTACTCACTAACTTTTCAAAATGGAATCTATTTTTATGGACAAAATAGACAATGCACCAACTTTTATCCACTAACTTTACAAAATGGACACTTATCAAGGGACAACCCAAAATGAAATACCAAATTCTAAAAAAGGGACAGAGGGAGTATCAATTTTGCATACATTGAATTTTTAATAAATGGAGATGGATCTCCTTTTTAGGAGGAGTCTCCATATATGGAGAATAAAAAGAGTGTTTCCATTTTGGAGACCCAAAATGGAGATGGGTTGGTGTGGTTTGATTCTCCAAAATAGAGTTTTGGTTCTCCAAAATGGAGATATGGAGATGGGTTGGAGATCGATGCTCTTATGCATTTATTTAGGAGCCTTGTTGCGACCCCCCATAACTAAGAGCTTTTTTTTGTCAGTAATATATTTATTTGGGAAGCCGGATGTTGTTCTCCTTCTTTTGATCAATTTCTTGATTGGGTTGATCTTTTTTTAATAGTGTATAGGGCCATATTGTTATGTCTTTTGTGTGGGGGTGGCATTCCCTTTATACCTTGGTTTACACATACATCCATACTTGTCCAAAAGAGAGTTTTGCTAGAAATTTATTATTTTAATATTAAATTTTTGTACATCTTTTGGTGCTAGATTTTTACAAGTTACATGTATATCTGTCTGGAAGGCTCTTCTCTTAGCGGTTATTTTGATATCTAGGCAAATCTAGAAGAATCAAGGAGAATATCTAGTAAATCTAGAAAAATCTAGCAAATCTAGAAAGAATCGGGAGCATATCTTTTATATCTATCTATATCTAGCAAATCTATCCATATCTAAGTAGATTTAGTCAAAAAATAAAAAGATATGATATGGATTCTTTCTTGCCTATATGTAACTTGCATAAGTGGTTTTGTAAGCACATTGTAATACTAAAGACTTCTCCAAAACACTTAGCCTTTACATACTCAATTCTCCCTTCCAGCTTTGTTCTCTAAAAAACTTGTCGATGAGTTTTTAAAATGTACGTGAGAGTCTTAGGCAAAGTGTAAGGGTGTTCTTTTGTGGAGTTTTGGATTCTCCTACTTATGTAGAATAGGTCCGAACCGTACGATAAATTATCAGGTTGTTTATATCCTGGAGGGGACAAATCAGAGATTTTCTACTGCACTGGTTTGTTACCATAGAGGGCTTGAATCTCCTTAAAGAGAGCGAGATTTCCGTAACTCAACCTATTAATTTGTCCATTGTAATATATATTTTTTTGTGTAAACTTTTGTAATATTACCAACAAGTTTTAAGTGTCGAATTGTTTTATTAAATAAACTCTCTCTTTCTCTTAATTGTGTTGGAAAGTGGGAATTGAATGGAGTCAGGAAGAAGAAGATCTTGTTTGGTTGTGAGGGCCAAGGGAAGGGTGGTTTGTTTGAGGCTTTGGTTGTCGTAGTGTTTTTTAATAAATAAATAAATAAAGTGGCTGAGCTGCGCTTCGAGGCTCGGAAAAAAAAAAAAAAACATCAGTGCACTTGTATTTGTACTAATACGGTGAAGGCATGCTGCATACACTTCGTTTATATTCGCCCAAGACACCAGTTCAGCCTAAATGAACATCCTAGAGTTTTAAAAGTTGTTCTAGCTTTGTCACTTGTCAGTTTCAAAGATATTTATGCCGTGTAGTGGATGAATTTTCTGGGTAGCATTCATTGTATCTTGAGTTGCCTAAATGAAGGCAGTTTGGCCAAGGATCCAGACAATTCAACACGCTTCCACCTCAATGCCTCAAAAACTTATTCCTGACCTCATGAGTGGAGAAATTTCTCACTTTACGCATTCGCTTTGTAGACGCGTTGTGGAGATAGGGACGGACAATTTTGTCTTTGCGTCAGTATAATAAGGGCAGTTTTGGTATGTCATATTGCAAAGATGCTGCAGCATATTTGTTAGAACATTCAACACGTAGGCCACGGAGGGGAGGTATGTGTATATTGTCGAAAGTAAGGAAGTTAGAGCAATTTAATAGACAACAATGAAAGTATTTGTCATTGTAAAATGCCTTGTGATTGTAAAATGGCTTATGATTGCCACTTTTGAGGGTAGCACATTGTTTTAACACCATTATTTATTCCCATGAGGATAACTTAATCCAACCTCCGCCCGTGGGGCTTATTATGTGTTATCTGTAGTACTGAACAAAGGACAGGATAATAGTGATATTGTTAAAACCCTGTTTTCTCTCTTGGATATGGTCGATCATACGTAGCCAGTTGTTGCACTGTATGGCGTGCCTACGGTGATCCTGGTTCATTGAGCAAGTTGACTGAGCAGCTATTTGTGGGCCACATTGTGTGGTTGAGTGGCCTTGATGACTCCATGGCCGATGGCCCATTGCTTTCTTGCTTCAGTACATGAATCGTGTCTGCTTTTTCATACCTATTATTACTTGAGCTATTGTTTGTGCTTGTTTAATTCTTTCTCCTGCTGCTACCAGTTACATGATATGATCTGTGACAAGGTTGGGAAATTTGTGGAGGTGGTTGCGATAAGATAAGGCGGTGCCCATTTGAAACTGGTTGTGATGATTGATGAGACAACCCCGGATGAATTTAACAGGTAAATATCTCGTTTGGTAACGTTAAGATGAGTGTGAATGCATCTGATTTTTATGTTATTTTGTCGAAACGAATTTGTTTGTTCTTTTGATAGTTTTATCTCTATGCTGGGGATGAATTGTAGTGATTTAGTGGATTGGCAGAATTTCTTACGCGAGTATTTTTTCAGCTGCTTTGTCTTCTCAGGTGAATGACTTCACTCTCTCCTTTTTGTATCTTCTCTATAATTCCAAAAATTATGAACCAAACTTTGTGGTGAACAAGGACTGCACTCTCTCCTTTTCGTATCTTCTCTATCCTTTTGCGATCCACAATGGCAATGATTGGGAACATCGATATTAGCTTGCGTTTTTGCTTCGTCTCCCTGTGTGTGTGCCTGTCTGTTTGTGCTTGCACATGACTTGAAACTCTGGCAGCTAAAATGGACTGGGTGCGATTCCAACAGAGGTAGGAAGGAGTACTCCTACAAAAAGAACTGGTCAGAGTGCTTGTGTGGGATCCGGCGTGGACCCACATGCACTCATCTGCACACTATTGGTACACTATGGGTCATAGATTGATTGCATTTCCCGGTTCGTTTTTTGTTTATTTGTGTGTTTTTTCAAAGTTTTTGTGTTTTGTGATCATGTTTTGTGTTTTTTCAATTCATCTCGGTGAGAGAATCTGGATATCGCAAATGTTTTTACCCAGGATGTTTGCACTTTCCTATGGGGAGGGGTTCATTGTATGTTGGTTTTACGTTATCTGGACGTTTGCGATGACTATGAATGAAAACTATATTTTCGATTACAGTTGAAGATTCGATCTATTAAGATAATAAAGTTTGGATTCCAATAGATGAAAAAATTATTTTCTCCAAGTGTGAGATTTGATTTAAGTTTAGCTTTAAATTTAGTTGCAGAAGAATAAAACGCACCATGTTTGCCTAGCTACTGGGCTCTCCCATCATCACTAAGAAATAGCTATGCTAATTGCTAATTAAACGGAGGTTTAAAGGCCCGATGAACAGGGTGTATAATTATTTGTCCAAAAAAATTCATTATCATAAAGAGACCAATGAAATTACTACAATAGTAAAAAATTACTCCAATAATTACATTGAGAGAGTTTCGAAGAGACCAAAACCCTCCAGGTGCTGCAGCTCCCAAAAACATCATCTGCCCCTTACCTCTCAATTGTTGGTGGCTTCACTAAAATCTCCTGCTCTACATGGGCATTTCCCATCGAAGTAAGTTTATTTATTTGGGTACATGAAATGAAAGTGCACGTGTTAAAAATAAGGAGCTATGGAAATTCGAACTTGAGCCTTGTCCAACTACATCATGAGTTTTCACCATTGAAGCAACTCCTCACCGGTAAAATTTCACCTTTTACTTTTCTGGACCTTCTTGATTTTCTTCCTTATTTTCATAACTCTCCCACATGTCCCAGAGGTCCCCCTTGGTTTAATGAAAGAGAGAGAGAGAAGAGGCAATCAGATCATTGTTCACATGATCTCTGACCAACCTCTCATGAGCCCAGAGAAGGCTTTTCTGGACATGTCATGTTACAACTCTAAGAGCAATACTAGGGTCCTAGAGAGACAACTTTAAAATAAAACTAAGTCCAAAGCCGTTCGATGTGCATTATCCCACCTACATCAGATAGCTCCAATCAAACGTGTCCGGAGTTGTGTCCATCCGAAAATTGTGTCCCTAGATTTTTTGCATCTTTAAATGGTTGCTCCGTTCATAAAATCATTAACCATTTCTTTTTACTAGAATACTAGACTCGGTAAAATTAAAAAATAAGGAGGATATAGCCAGTGCAGCTAACCCAATTAGCCAATTACTTAATAATCAAAAAAGAAAAAAACAAAGTTCAAAGAACATCTAGTTTAAGGGATGTTAATTGTTAATAGGACGTGTTTGGGGCGGATTTCACTCACTCTGTTTCTGATCTCCAACCATGTAATCACTCTCCATTACCATGCCATTCAGCGACAGCGGCACTACGGTTTCTAGGGTTTCAAGCGAACCCATGGGTTCAATAAAAGGCTCCTCTGATACCCATACCCCGTCTCACCATTCTAATTGCCTGATACTTAATTATTGCTTTTCAGATAGCAAAAAGAAATGATAAACTGATGCAACTTACAACTAAGAGAAATAATCGATCAATGTCGACATCCAATGGTATTTCCTCTAATCTAACGCTACCATATTTGATCAGCAATAACCTACAGAAATTCCCAAACGTACATAAATGAGAAGTGAATAAAACTGGATCCAACTTTGGTGACCTCACATGTATAGATCACCAAAGTTGCGAACAGATTACACAAGGACTAAATGCAGGCAAACCAGAAAAAGAAAACCAAAGCCCTAAACGCACTCAAACATACAGATTCGTTTCTGAACGACGCCTACGCACTTTTGCATGGCAAGCTGGGCAGAAAAACTATGTTTCGGGAGACGGGAAAAAATGACCCATTCAAAAGATTCCTCATTCACAGATTAAAGCGCGCCTACTCGGTAATCCTTTACAAAAAAACGAAAAAATATCTACGTCATATAAACTAAAGAGGTGAATGTACATGAATCTACAGTCAATGTACAGAAAGACCCAGAAGGGGAAAAAAAATTCAAAGTAAAGACGGAAAAACCAAGTGTGTTAATTGGAACCAGTCAGCAGCCCCATGGTTTTCTTAGGACTGGTTTTTCACAATCTTAACGCTGCTGTAAAAGCGCTTAAGATCCTTCATAGCCCTTTCCTCAATCTGAATCGAACGGATTGAAGAGGGTGTATCAACCTCTGGTTTAAACCAGCGGTTCAAACTAGCAGAATCCGAAGGTGAGCCCTGACCAGTAGTGACGGAGAATCCAGTTGTTCTTGCTTTGGGACTACTGGAGAGGCTCTGAAGTTGTTTTCCATGCTGATACGAAACAAAGACAAGAAACCATGCGATAAAATAAGATCGGTACATAAATAATAAGTAAACACAAAATAAACGCTTGAAACTGTAAGATTGAAAAAAAGGATGCTCCAATCTCCAGGAGAAAACGAGTTCATTCTCGGATAACGAGAGCGAGTTTGATTTGGTATATTTCCAGAAGAAAAAAGAGCACTTCTGCGAAAACTGGTCAAAACTGGATAGCATGTAATAAACAAGACAGATGTAATGAAATAAACGACGGACATGTAAAAGTGCTGTGGTGAGGGTAATGAAATGGGCCTGTTTGTTTGCCTGGATTTGAGCGCCGGAGTGGACTATGAATCTACAGTGATCACATATCCCACGTTTGGTTGGAACTTTTGAATTAAAATTAAATATCTGTTGGATACGAAATCCATATAATACCTCGGGGATCTGGTATTATGCCTGCAATTACTAGTAGTCTAATGTTACAAATCATGTGGGACCAATATCCCATCCTTATTAGTTTAGTCAGGCATATATGCCCTATGTGCACAAGGTAAAGGACAGCAAGGAGATGGCAGTTCATGCACCTGTTGCATTTGGATGTCCCTGAGAGATGGCCGAGAAACAAGAGGTGGGGTCCCCGAAGCAGCCCAAGGAGGGGTGCTTCTTTCTCCATCCGACAGCTGTGAGGTATGAGCCGAGACGACGGGAATTGGATTGGAAGGCAAAAATGAACTCAAGTGAATTTTCCCAATACTTTTACGATCGGAAACATCTTCAACCTGGTCTTTGCTTTTAGTCGGTCGAATCTCCTTGGTTTTGTTCTGCTCATCTTGGATCTCACGGAGAGAGGTGGATCCTTTGGCAATTTTAGCGCCACCCCAAGCAGGGCCCTCACTTTTAGGCACTGGTGATGGTGGTGGAGCATAATCTTTCTTGGGAATGTCGTCTAGAGCCCCACTCAGGAACATAGACAGCCCACCTTTCTTGTTCTTCTTCTTGGATTCTTTCGGTAATGAACTCCTATTCTTTGGAGTGTCTTCAACCCCTTTTTTAATGCAAAAGGAAGACTCTTTGGAAACTTGGTCAGCAACCATTCCTTTAACCTCTGCCTCTTCATCCTGTCAAATGGCACAATTTAGTAAACAGGAAATAGAATTTTTATAATGATTTTCAGCAATGTAACTAGATTGGATCTAGTAAGCAAATGAATTCACAGACTGCAACTGGCCTTGTCCCGCCGATTGGGTGAACTTGACAAGTAGGGCAAATACGAGATGGCCATGTCATGTCAGATTGATTGTATAATGGGTAAAAAAAAATAGTACTCTACTATCTCTATCCAGTAACTCAAGAAATATGCTATATTGTTTCCCTGACCATGGGTTTAGGGGTCAAATGCCTAAATCATTCAATCGAACACGGCAGGTAACATGTATTCAGGTTGGAACTGCAAAGGTAGTCCAATACTAACTACAAACCACCACCATAAACGAATAATATGTTGAAATAAGAACTTGGTAAGACCTCAACTTTAGGAATCTAACCTTATACTCGACTTGAGACATTTGCACATCTAAGAAGTCCTTCAAGCGATTCTGTTCTAGATCCACATCAGAACTAACAGATTCTGATTCCACTTGTGCTCCCTTCTGTTTGCTCTTTCTCCTCTGTTTTTTCGATGCCTCTACCTTTCTACTCCTTTTTCCATCCAAAAGTACGGAAGAAGACACTTTCTCCTGAATTGTCTCAGTGGGAACACCAAGCTCAACAAGTGAACTCTCCAAAGCCGACTTTGTATTGAGCTTTGCATGTTGCTGGTCGTCAAGAGTATGCCCTTTAGACTTCTTCTCTTCAAGCATCTCGATCTGCTGCAACTTTTTCATCAGAGCACGCACTTGTTTGTTCACATCATTGTCTTGGGGTTGTAGAAAGCAATCCAACCTGCGGTCCCTCTCTTTTTTTGAAGTTAGTTTTTTTGTATGGTTGTCGCGAGTCTGAAGTTCACTTTCACTTTCCTCTCCCTCGCTGTTAATAATGACCGGAAAAGTAGCAGTTGGGGTTGGGAGCCGGCGGTAACTCCAGGGTTCCGATGACCGTGAATCCAGCAATTTCTCAAGATGGGCTAACACATCCACTGAAGCGCCGGCAATGGCGTGACCTGACACTGTTAGGATATAATCGAGATTGCGAAGAGCAATATCCTGCAGCAAATTTTTTAAGACAGCCCATTAGGAAGGTACAGTCAGCATTAAAAAAACAACAGTTTTTGCAAAAAAATGAAACAAACATGGAAAAGGCTTAATTCCAATGCAAATGATTCAAGAGAAAATCTCTTATGTCATCTTCTCATTTGACAATTGACCTAACCAGGACCATTAGTAACACATCGCACCAACTACCCAGAGAGGGCCTTCGACAAATATAGATGTTGACCGAAATGGTAATACAAGTTCAGATATTAGTGCAACCGTACAAACACAACTCTTAATATTATGTTAATAACTTGTAATGGATACTCTATGTTGATGAGTCCGGAAGCAGCTCATGTAAACATTTAAGGGTACTTAGTAAGCAGCAATGGCAGCTTCAAGAGGTATCCAATTGAGTGCTGAGAACCTAACCCTCTGTATCTCAACCTCTTTTCATTCTTTCTATTTCCAGACATCTAACGCTCACCACATCATGCATGTGAGCTGGAGAAATCACGCTTTCAAATCAAAATCCTACAGGATTTGCTGCATTGTCTCATCCCACGCACCTAATATACTGGACGATTACAATTCACATCACATGCATTTGAATAGTTACTATACAATCAACACATTGCAAGATCGAAACCACCTAATTCAAGTGTGCACAATAATGCATTGTCAAGATCTAGCGCACATTAGTCATACATTCTGTCTAAACATCACCCGAGCCTCATATCCGTCATTCCCAGACCTAAATGAGCCCTCATCAGTTCCAAAACTGGGCCTTTCCCTCACTAGTTCAACTGTTTGGTTAAATATTCACAGAAAAGCACAAGCAATAGTTTCACACTTTTACCAATATACGTATCAGATCATTTGCAAAATACAAATAAAAATAAATTATGAAGCTTACACACTTGACACTACCGACATTGTACTTTGTGGACCAAAAACATGCACGTGTGTATTCACCATATAAGCTCATTCTAATGCTAATTGTATTGTCAAAAGATTTCCCTGTTGGTTTTCAAGTCATGCGTCTTATTTTAATTTGTTTCTCACCATTCCTATCTTTCAAAGGGGGAGTGGGGATTTTTGGTTTCATAGATTTTTTGTATGAAAGCAGCATGGAAGCAAATCCGTGCAACGTACTTCGACAAAGTGACTGGACGATGAAATAGACCCTCTCCCGTTGCCCGCAGAACCATATGATTATACATATTTTTTTTACTTTGGTTTACGTTCCTATTTGTATAGTGGAAAGGGGTAGTAAACTAGTAATATGTAAGAAAGCAATTACGAAGGCTCAAACAGAGCATATATATACACATAAAACAAGAAGAATCAACCAGCTATGCAAGTGGTAGTCAATTGCAAGGAAATTTACTAGCAAAACGGAAAAAAGCAAGGGACAACGAGATAATACAAAGCAGAATTAAGAATGCAGAAAGTTCATGCATAACAAGGACATTGACTAGTTATATCACAACAGAGTCATACTTGCACTAGTACAATGTTCGAAACTTTTTACAGAAAGTAGACAGTTTGGAGAAATACCTCACAGTGCTTCCTTAAATCATCTGCTCCCAGTGAATCTGCAATTTCAAGAAGCTGCATAGCATTTCGTGGCTCCACTAAAAAATCTGCTGCTACTTTCTCACATAGGCTTTTTAAGGTCGGGATGGACCCGCACCTAACATCATCATTTTGCACGGTAGATAGTATTCTATCAGCATCCATGTCGTTAAACATAAAATCTTCCTCTAATTCATCCAATTCGCACGTAACTTTTTCCTTGAGCTTCTGAGGACTATGCACGACACTGGGAGGATAGACGGGATGGTAGAGAGAACCAATAATCAAAAGATGTGTTTCTCCAACTGCAACCCAAGTAGCCCTCTTGATGCTATGTAAGCGAGCTGCAATTGGTGGCTCATCCTTTCCTTTCTTCCCATCCCACATATAAACACTGCCTGTTGCTGTAACTGCAGCAGTCCAGTGCTTCCCAGAAGAAATGCTTACTATTGCGCTTCCACATAGCGAATATAGCTAGAAAACAAGAAAAAATAAAAATGATGAATACTCCGTAACATATTTCAAGTGGGTAGTCAAGACCTCAAGAAACCCTCCAAGTTAAGTAAAATGAAACCTGTCGGCATCGAAGGTCAGGATCTGATGACACCCAGTAAAACAAAGCCCCATCATCGGTCAGAGCCAAGCTATGTACCATTCCAGCAGCTATAGAAATCACATGAAGCCGTTTCTTACGATGAAACTTCAACTGTGTGTTCCCCATTTTTTTGATATTTCTAGCAATGACAACACGTCTAGGGGTAACAAGTCGATGACCCCATGTGAATACCTGTCAGTCAAGTCAACTCATATAACAGTCGTGTTTCATTTTATTTATTTATTTATTTATTTTGTATCATCAAGAAAATAAGTACTCCTACATCAATGTAAAAAAATGCATCTCTTAAAAGTTTTAGCATTTTTTGGCTTGCTTTCGTCTTCTCTGAACTTTTCTTTGTTGAGTCCAAATTCTTTACTTCTCCAGGTGAGACTCATTTCAAAATAAAAAATTATAAACCAAATTTGAAAAACAGTTACTAAAGACTAAAAATAATCCAAAACTTTCAGCTTATATTGGTTTTTCCAAAAACATTTAAATTTTCTCCATTTATTTTTAACTTTTTTGATTCCTCTCATCCACGAAACGAAAAACCTCAATGTATTGCTAGACACGCTTAGCCTTCAAATGTTCACAGAAGCTAAAAAGAGATTAACTAAGGGCGAAAAATTACAGCAAGTCAAAAAAAAAAAAAATAGCCAAAAGCTAGGACAGCAAAGACATGCCAAGTAATTAGGTACAAATAACAAGGGAGGACAAGTAGTCTGCCAAAGCCAATGCAAAAAATTGCACAATGCTCTCGGATCTCTAGAAATCAGGAACAATAAAATCCCGTTAAGTTGTTACCAACTTAATCGCAATAGCACGACTAGTCCTAGTACCGACACTCAAACTGTAATTCAGAAATTACATACCTCTCCATCAGCTCCCAAGACAATAGTGTGATATTTTGCAGCCACAACTCCAACAAAAACCTTGCCTTTCAAGTACTCAATCAGCCTTGGAGTGTAATTTGAAGCAGAATTAGATGTGCCATAACCAAGCTGACCCTCTTTATTGCATCCCCATGTGAAAACCTCACCAGAATCGGACACAACAGCAGTATGTTTGTTTGCTGCAGCAACAGCGACTATTTTTGACCTCAGCGAACTCACTCTTCGAGGTGTGGGTTGGGTATCCACAGACGTGTAGCCTAGTTGACCCTCTGTGCCATATCAAAGGAACAAGTAATGTTTCCTCCTCTCTAGTATTCATATATTCAAGCAATTAGTCGCAGCTTCTGGAATTATACAGGAATAATAATGAACTGCAGAAAAAGTTGTCATTCCCCTCTTCATTTACATTCTCTACATTATACTAGAATGCAAAACTGTCTTTTTACCTTCCTATCAAGAAAATAAGAGTAACTTTAGAGTGTGCTTATGCAGCACAAAACAACATTAACAAAGTCAATATGCAAAGGAATCCAATGGCCAAATTAGAAAAAGTTACCCCTATTGGAACCCCAAGTGAAAACGTCACCACCCTCTGTTGCAACAACAGTGTGATGTTTAGCTGCTGCAATTGCCTTAACCTTTCGAGCCCCTAAACCAGAAGTCACCAGTCGGGGAGTAATAACAGCAGCTTGACCGCTGCAGCAAAATGAGATGAAGAGCATTTGATTTATGGTATGCAAGTTCACCCCGACCATGTTCATGACAAAACAAACTTAAGACTGCTCAAAAATTGCAAGCAACTGGACAGTAAATCTAGAACCACGATCGAGTTCAAATTTCAAAATCAAGCTACAACTTCATAAGGTTTATGGAAAACCCCTCACCTGTGAATATCGAAGTCAGGGTGCCCAAGGCGGCCACCCCTTCCAAATCCCCAAGTGTAGACTTCTCCTTTACCAGTGACAGCTACGCTATGGAACTTTGCAGCAGAAATCAGTTTGATAAATGAACCATGAAGGGCATCAACTTTGCATGGTAGCTTCTGAATGTGAGCATTGCCAGTTCCAAGTTGATAGTTCACCCCACTTCCCCAGCTGAAAACTTCCGTAGCCACTAAACAGAAACCCAAAACAAATGCCACCAAGAATAAGCTAAATACAATGTACTTTAGGGCCTTGTCTGTTTGGCCAGCGTACTAGTGAATGAATATAACATGACAGAGGAATATAGCATCACAGAGGATAACAAATTCCATCAGACAAAAGGTTAGGGAATTAACAATACAACCTCCCCATAGTATTTTATGTCCCATATTTACAGTCCAATCCGATACTTCCATGCAGAGAAAGAAACAGGGCCTAGAAGTTAATAAGTTAAGAAACTGCAGTATACCTGAATTATCTCCATTCCCCACAGCTTGCAAGACAGGCCCCGAGATTAGATCAACAGGAGTTCGGTATTTAGAATCTTCCACGGTTGTAGAAGCACCAGATTGAATTAGAATACTTGCCACCGTGAGATGACCAAAATGCAGAGCTCTGTGAAGGCTACTCCATCCCGATTCTCCATCCTGAGATGGTCATTCAAAATGAAATTTAAACCCATTTCATGAATAGATAACGACTGTGAGAGTCAAATGTCTGTAATGTAACTCAAATAATCCAGTGAAACATAAGCCCAAAAGCTCACAGCCTAGCAGAAAGTAAAAGCCAGAAATTTTTAACGGTAAACAGCATCGAAAGGAGCTCAGAATTCCAACAGCTCTCAGGTTTGCCAACACTGCCACAAGACTACTTTCCATTTCCAGCTCACCATGGATCCTATATAGTACTATAGTAGGACCATTTTCTAGCTGTATTTATAGTAAAAGAAACGAAAACAAGTGTGTAAGTTTCATTCAGGAGTTTGGTAACAGAATAGAAGTCATATGAGTCATGGCAAACCATCAAATCCACTGTATAATCAACAAGAATCTATCAATCTTAATTTCGAACACTCAATGGCTAATGCAAACTTCACAAAAATAGTGGTGCAGAGAACCATTTTTTTGAAAATTGAAAAAAATGATAAAGGAAGGGGCAAAGGAGCACTAAAATAAAATACGTAATCAATACACCAAATAGACGACGTAAGTCAATGAAAAGCGACTTCGACAGCATGCATACATGTAACAAAGACATTCAGAGGAACGAAAGGACCAAATACATAACATACCCTGGCATTAGGGTCTGCACCAGCTGCGAGTAGCCTTTTCACAATAGGTATATGATTTCTCCATATTGCAACATGAAGAGGAGTGAGACCAAACACATTCCTGGCATTGATATTCCCCCCAACCTTCTTCAGCAATGCCAAAGCCAAATCCACATCGGCCACAGAACCCTCTCGTACAACAAGACACAGATCTTTCTTGGTCCCACTTGATGAATTCCTACGAACAGCTGTTTGCAAATTCTGCTTTTGGCTGTGACTAGAAACAACTTCCTCCATAACAATACTATTCCTCCAAACAGGGAATTATAGAATCTCTACAACTTGAGACCCAACTAAAATGACTCCCAATGCTTCAGTTAACAATACTTATAATGTCAGTAGATGTCAAGAGCCAGATTCCTTAAGATCTTTTTGACAAGTCGATCTCAAATAAAAATGTTAGAAGTCTGGCCCTGAAAGCCTCAATTTAGTCTATTCCATGTTAGTAGACCTTCTCATTCAGGCATCAAAACATTACGAGAGATCCATCTGAAAGAAAACTCTTAAAGAAGTACTAAGAACTCCTATTCCACCATCATCATCACCATCTATATCACGAAGAGAAACCAGATGAAGTAGCCACTCACGAACCCCCCACCAAATATCATGAGCCGTTGAGAGATCCAATCATCATCACGGAAAAGTATCACACTGCATTTGCAAGCCTTACATAGTGAGCTATATCTTTAAGAATATCTTTACGAAGTAAAACTGAAAATAACCAAAAAAGAAAGAAAAGACAAACTTGAACAAATCGGACATTTCCTATCAAAACAATGACATAGCAACATATGAAGAGTTTGTGGAACTTCAATCTAGCATGCAGTTGTTATGTTTTACTTTCCATTTTAACAGTTCTAAGTAATGAATTCAAGTGACACCTTCCCCATCCAGCATCCTGTAATGCAAATATGGGACATAGTAACTCTTTGCCACAGTTTATGCATACAAAGGCTATGGTTTAGTATCTCAACACTTGAAAGTGTCAGTGTAGTAGAGATTTTCGAATTAAATATCAAATTCCTGCCTACAATTTCCGTAACTATTAACATTGAATGGAAGTTCAAATCACAACATTGAGGATGATATCAGAGAAAATGAAAAGGAACTTTCAATCAATTATATTGCAGAGTTTCCCGCCTCATGTTTCATCGTAAACACATGAATATCTAAACTTACAAGTACAGAGGAGGGGGAGGACCGACGGCCAGTTTCTTCTTGAACCGAAACACAATCACTCCACTATAGTTGAATCCAAGAGGATGTAGCAATGATTACTTACTCTATATAGCTACCAAAAACTATGAAAGTAACAAAAACCAATCATTAACCCGGTCTCATCAGTGATCTACTTCAACAATTAATACATTACCTAAAACTCATGCATTTGGCTCCACATCCACTCGCCCAATATGTCTCTAGTCTGTACACTTCAATAAACAAAGAAAGGAAAATGCTAACCACGGGCTGTAGGGCAGTGGACAATGAGTAAAAAGTGTATCGATGTATGAGAAAATTGTTTTGATATCCATGAGATTTGTATTGAAAATCTAACCTGTTTGGCATTATATGCATATACATTATCGTGGTTAGCAAGACCCGTAAAATAGAAGGGTTGGAAACATTTCCCCATTTTCACCCAACAGGAAGCCTAAGAATTTAAGCACAATTGAGACTATTATCACCATATAAAATGAGGACTATCACCATTTAATAAGATAGTTCAATCAACACATCTCAAAACCCAGATCCAAAAACCATAATGAATACTGTCGCATCACATCAAATGGATCACACCACCATCCAAAACCATAAGTATCACCTAAATCACATCCCGTTTAATTCACGAGTGTAGTTATTTATATGCATGAGGGCAACAAGGCACCTAAACCACCTACCAGCAGCACTAGGAAAAACAAACACCAGCAAACTGAAAATCAAATTGTAACAGGCAAAAATCAACTGGAAACAGATCAAAACACGAAAAAATCTTAACTTTTGGCTAGCAAAGATCAAATGCAGAAGATTAAAGAAAACCCATTTAACTAATGTCAAGGAATTTTGCAAAATAAATTACCTGGGATTTTGGGTTGCAAAGAAGGGAATAAATTAGACACTGTAGTTTTGAGGGTCTCTCTCTCTCTTCTCTCTCTCTATCTTTCTCTTTCTATGTGAGTAAATATTACTCCTCCGTGGTGAATATCACTGTGTTGGTGAGAGAATCGAACCGAGGAATATACCGCCCAACCGCATCGGAAAGGCATAAACCAGAGAGGGAGAGAGAGAAATTTGGAAGACCCAAAACCGAAATCCTCATGTTACAATGTGAATGTTTATCTACGGAAACGCCCTTGGACTATATGGAACTTGACGTATTCGGCCACGGTTTATGTGTTGTCTCTCTGACTCGGAAAATTATTCAATGCCTCTATCACACCGTCACATGATGTTTTGGCCTATTCTCAACCCTTGTCATTGAAAACTTATTCAATACCATTGAGGCATCGCTACATGATACCTCAAACTCTTTCTCTAATAACAACCCAATTCATGTCTAATATTTGAAATATTTTTTTCTAAATTTAAAAAGTGCATGTAAAAGGAATTTTTATGGAGTATTAATTTTCACTCCATTTTAAATGTTTACTTATATCTGCATTTTATAAATCTCATTTTTTTCCTTCAAATAATCTAAATTTTACGGTCAAGATTTTATAAAAATACACACAATATTGATCTCATTTCAAAGATCTCGCATGAATATCTTCTTATTTTTACCGATTTAATAATTACTATATCTTAAAAAGTGAAATTTATTATTAGTATAGTGAAAGACAAAATAAAAAGTGCAAGAAATACTTATTTCTTTTCTAGAGTGATCAATATCTCTAAAACACATAGATCTTAAATTAAGTTTTTCTATTTTAGCAATTTATTTTAGAGGTTGATTGGATTGTATTATCACCCTAGAAAACTATATACACTGCAAAATGACATTTATTTTGTGAAAAAACTGAGAGTGTCTAGTCGGATGAATTAGTTGATTTTTTTTTTACGATTTACAAGTGAAACGTGCATGTAACCAATCATAGCTGTTTCATTACTCTTTTTCAAGTTTACAATATATTATTTTGCAGTTTATACAAAATGAATGGTTTATATTACTGTAGTGAACACACGATAAAGGTCATAATATGTGGCGAAAATCTTAGGTTTTCAACTTGAGATGGAAAGAGTTTAATATCACTTCTTTTTTATTCAAATTGACGGAATATTTTTTTTATCTTTATCAATATAAAACATAAAAGTAGTACAGAACTGTATTGAATTAAATTAAATTAAATTAAAGCTGCGGGGGGTGGGGGAGTTGGGATGGTTGTTCATTGGCAGTTGGAGCTGCCAAACCTCGAACGAATCGAACAATAACAACTAATGAATTTTGAAATTACTGGCATACCCCTACGGAATTTTTTTTTCTTGCTAATATTATATACATCGGTGAGAAGTTTAGTAAAATTAGCCCACAATAAATTTCAAAGGTCATTTATAGTTTTAAATCTCAAATACTTACGACGGAATTCGAACCCTGCTTTCTTACGTGAGGAGCAGTTGGGTCAACGGGGATTGTAGGGACGAGGATAAACTTGTCTTTCCAAATTCAAACGGCTTACGTTAGCGGTGCAATCGCACACGTGTGGGACTCCCAATCAAGTGATTTTTTAGCAGAACACGTAAGCCAATATTCTGACGTGTGTTACGTTTCATATCTAAAGGTACGTGTTTGGGCCAGTGGGAAGAGTACACGTAAGCAACAAAAAGGACAAAACGATTCTATTTTGGGGATTGTTTTTGGGAAAAATTCAAAATATCCCCAACCTTTACACCCAAATTCAATTAGACTTTCAACCTTTTAAAAAGTTCAATTTTACTCTTAACGTTATATTCCGTTAATCAAAATGCCTCCTTTCGTCTGAATTACTAATGGATTCCGTTAAAAGCTCCGTTAAATAGTGTTTCGATTGAATTTCGATGATCCTAACTGCTTAATGTGTTCAAACGTAATTTTAAGAGTACTCGCGTGAAATCAACAAAAAAAAATGACCGAAAAGGACTTCATATGAACAATTTTGTATTGAATAGTTCAATAAAAATTGTTTAGATGAAGCCATTCCCGATCATTTTTTTTGTTGATTTCTCGCGAATACCCTTAAAATCACGTTTAAATCATATTGAGCAGCTCGGATCATCAAAATTTGATTGGGAAAGGGGAGGTGTGGATCGATCCGAATTTTGTTCAAGTCTGGACGTCCGGATTTTGCTTTGGTCTGCACCTCCCTTTTTCCGATCGAATTTCGATGATCCGAGTCACTCAATGTGATTAGAATGTGATTTTAAGAGTACCCACTAAAAGTTAGCAAAAAAATTGACCGGAAAAGGCTTCACTTGAACAGTTTTTTTATTGAACTATTCAATAGAAAACTGATCAGATGAAGCCCTTTTCAGTTATTTTTTTATTTTATTTCTCATGGGTACCCATAAAATCATGTTTTGAACACATTCAACGGCTCGGATCATCGAAATTCCATCGGAGCATTATTTAACGGAGCTTTTAACGGAATCTGTTAGTAATTCGGAAGAAAGGGGGCATTTTGATTAACGGAATATAACGTTGAGAGTAAAATTGAAGTTTTTAAAAGGTTGGGAGTCTAATTAAATTTGGGTGTAAGGTTGGGGGTATTTTGAATTTTCCCGATTGTTTTTTAAGCTCCTCCTAAATGCACTTCTTCTTTTGTTTGTTTTCATCTAAAAATTACAAAATTACTTACCTTCTTCATCTAAAATCACAAAATTACCCTTGTCATCAAATCGGGTGTAGAATCGATCAAGAATTTATCAATCACCGATAGAACTGATTTTCTACAAGGATACATAAAAAAATATTTTAAAAAAATTGAGCAGCTCCCATCATTTGTATAGAATCTCTAAGTAGGTCTCATTAAAAGCGGTGTACATCTAGTGTACACCAAAGCGTGGATAATCAAAAAAAAAAAAGTGTGAATATCAATTTTTTAGTTTTATTATTTCTTTTATGTTTCATGTACTTGAACAAATTTTGCTAAAACCATCCACACGTACATTCAATCAGGGGCCCACAAGTACATGAAAACCCTCTCCTCCTATGAGTGTATATATATTGAAATGTTTGTATACGAGTCATCTTAGAATTTTCACTTTGGACAAATAAGTCAAATTTTTTAAATTTTTTTAAAGAGATTAAATTTTTTTCCGTCAATTGACGGAGATTCATTGGAATCCACCAAGTTGTCGATAAGCTGTCACACCAACAATATAAAATAAAATATACAATCAAGGGATGAGAAGATTTGGGCAATCTACAATCCATCATGATTTAATATCGTCGATCAACCCATCATCCCCTAGAATCCACATTAACCCTTATAAATTTGCCCGCGGGAAAACATTTGTTTTGATGATTGTGTTATTCTTTTTTGCTATATTTAATAATTTATCAAATCAATTGCTTGTCATCCGTATTAGCATCTTTTTTTTATGGTGTATATATATATATATAGAGTTAGGTTCCGGTAAGGGATCCCTCATTTTTTTAAAATGAGGGACTTCCATTCCCGATTGAATTTCGATGATCCGAGCCGCTCAAAGTGATTAGAACGTGATTTTAAGGGTTCTCGAGAGAAATCAGCAAAAAAAATGACTGGGAAGGGCTTCATCCGAGCAGTTTTCATTGAACGGTTCAAAAAAAACTGCTCG
>BPLS01000526.1:442263-491412 GCA_019656275.1 Rhododendron kiyosumense
GTTAAGTTAACTTTGTTTTCAACTGGGTTGTTCTAGGCTTTTGAGGTCAATGAAGTGAGCGGTTCAAATCACATTTACGAACTCGGAATGATGCTTCATCCAGAGGGTATAGCAAGCCCGCCGGTTCCTGTCTCTTCCCTACCCTCAACACCACCTTTTGTAGTTTACCTCCCTTTCAAGCAACTTGACATGTTCAATCATTTCTCACTTCATGTCAACCTCCTTTATATTTTCAACAACCCACCTAAAGTTGCGCACCGCGGAGCTACCTTGTACAAGTATTTTTCGTTCCATAAATTTCCACTTGTGCAGATGGTGGCCCGAAAATTGTTATGATCACTCAAAAATAATACTTAAGTATTACTTTATTTTTTTTTTAATTTCAAAAAAGCTGAGGTAAAATAGTTTAAGTAGTTGGGATTGGATTTAATTATCGCTTGGCTTTTGGTTTTTGTCGTTTGGGACATTGAAAATGTTCTTCAACGTAAAAGAGTCTCTCTTGTCAAGATTACATAAAGCACAAATGTGGGTGTGAAAGTGTCTTCAAATCTCATCTCAAACAACTAAAATTGACAAGAGTGAGGATTGAAAGCGGGAGCGCAGTGCAAAAATTGAGAACGAAAGCGTTGAACATTTTGAAAGATTATGTGACTAAGATCTGGACTATCATCATGCTTCTTTTTTATAAGGCCAAACAACGAAGAAAAAAAAAGCTTTTAAAACAGGTAAATCAACCTATGAAAAAAATAAAAAAAGCGAGGATTATGTAAGTCAACATATGAGATGTGAGATTATATTAATAAAAGACCAACGACACATAATGGAATTTATTACGAATATCTTTGACAGAGTCAAATTAATCATCTAAATAATGCAAAAGGAGAAAAACAAAAAGCAATTGATGTCTATCACCCCAACCCAGACTTACGCTTGGTACACATTCTACCAAAAATTCATATCCAAAATTAGCAGTCTCAAAAGAGATAAAGAGCTAGTCAAAGACAAAAGACAACAAGTACAAACGGATTGAAAATTGAAAGACTTGGACAATCTACAAATGGGAATCCGCCAAGTTGTCGATAAGCTGTCACACCAACAATATAAAATAAAATATACAATCAAGGGATGAGAAGATTTGGGCAATCTACAATCCATCATGATTCAATATCGTCGGTCAATCCATCATCCCCTTGAATCCACATTAACCCTTATAAATTTGCCTGCAGAAAAACATTTGTTTTGATGATTGTGTCATTCTTCTTTGCTATTTAATAATTTATCAAATCAATTGCTTGTCATCCATATGAGCATCTTTTTTTGTATGGTGTATGTATATATATAAAACTATTTTGGCAAATATAATGGGGTGATTAGTCGAAGCTAAACTATTAAAACTCTTAATTAGAGATGAACATCGTTAGTCTTGCGAATTCTTATTTTAATCTCTTGTTAGTGAGCTTTCGTTCTCTCTTCTCCTCTGAGTGGGCATCATTTCTTTAAGTTTGAAAACGTGATTCAGACTGTCCACTTTGTAGATATTGACACATAAGCAAATACCTAAAAAATCAAATTAATTAGAAATCGTAACCTAGTTTGCAAATCGCATTGTCTTTAATAAATAATGGCACCGAGTAAGATTTTAAAGATACAATACCAAGGTGATTTGGTTAGGTTAACTTTGTTTTCAACTGGGTTGTTCTAGGCTTTTGAGGTCAACGAAGTGAGTGGTTCAAATCACATTTACGAACTCAGAATGATGCTTCATCTAGAGGGTATAGCAAGCCGGCCGGTTCTTGTCTGTTCCCTACCCTCAACACCACCTTTTGTAGTTTACCTCTGCTCTCAAGCAACTTGACATGTTCAATCATTTCTCACTTCATGTCAACCTCCTTTATATTTTCGTAATCCCTTCAACAACCCACCTTAGGTTGCGCACCACGGAGCTACCTTGTACAACTATTTTTCGTTCCATGAATTTCCACTTGTGCAAACAGTGGCCCGAAAAAAATGTTATTTAAATAACTCCCCTAATCCCGCTCATGTATGCCATTTGACAACCAAAAGAAAAAGAAAAAGAAAAAAAAAAACTCAAAAGCTATTCTAAGCAATCTAAAGAAAATTCAGACTGGCTTTCGGCCTAACAAACGGAAAAGTCTATTTGAGAATGCTTCAAAGAGTCTGGTGTGGAAACCGTCTTTAGAAATAAGAAATAATTTGACTTGGCGTGCAATAGATCCTGCTGGAGTTTTGTTAAATGAGGCAAGAAATTCTATTTAAGTTAGCGGTTGCAAAAAGACGAATGCTTGACCTAGACGAAAACTTCGCCAAACTACCAACCAACTAGGTTAGCTTGCAAGTTCATTACCTGCCGGAGAAACGACTTAAAGAACTCAACCGACACGGTCTGTAGGTTTCCCAAATTTCTTCAACCGGAAATTGAGTTTGAACAAACCCTTCCTGAAGCCTTCTTGTCTTGAACCAAACACGGCAAAGCCAACATCGCTCTTTTTAAATGGGCGAGTAACCCAGGTTCCTTTCAAAACTAATACAGTAGTAGTAGTAGTACCATTTTTCATAGCATTTCATTTGCTTACAATAAGAAAGCCAACGTTACACGAATATTGCAGAACCCGTCCAATACCCTAAGTTGGAAGAAAGAATGAAATGAACTGACAAATAAATTACATAGCTAACGACAAAAAAGGAAAGAAAGAAAGAGAAATTTTGAGGCAGAAGGGCACTCAGGTTTGCATAACTTGTCCGCTCGGACAGGAATGTGACAGCTTCAGATTACAAATATCATAGTTTCAATCGAAGAAACAAGGTACACAATTACGTTGGTAGGAGGAAAATGCTCAATCTTTTATACAGCTATTGGAGGATCCTGCATCCATGAGAACAATAGCGTAAGCAACAAACACTGAGAGAGAGAGAGAGAGAGAGAGAGAGAGAGAGAGAGCCCAACAATAGCATTTACCAAGTAACGAGGAGGCAACGGACATTTGTCTCGCAAGCAAACACGATAACAATTTTAATTTGTGTTACAGTACCCTTTTGGGCATTTGTTGGCAGAAATGCTACATGTAAAAAAATTGCCGTAGAGAACATAGCAGCAGGATGTGGTGTAGAGGAGGCTTAATTGATTTCATGTTGGACAGTCGAGGCACTGGGTATGATCAATGCCCAGGATTTTGAGCCACTAAAGAACACAAATGCAGTTGCAGTTTACACAATTTGCCATATGCATACCGAATTGGCCTCAACGTTATTTCTTCTTTATCATTTTCTTCCCGTTTCAGTATCCTTAGTATCCGTAAATTCCTAGCCTTCAGACTTTAGACACTAATATGAGAAAAGCCTAAAACATATTCCGTATGCAAATGACATAAGAAACAAAAGAGAGTAGAGGGGAGACCACCTTTGCAATCAAATTTGATTTGGCTAAATTCCATTTCTCTCGTGTTTTTGTGCCAGCAACCTGCCCAGCCTTGGCCATTTTACCGAAAGCACCATTCAACCAAGTTGTTCCTGCAGTCACATACCTGCCCAGCCCCAAGAATAGTTAACAATGTTAGTTTCTTGGATACAATTCCTCAGAATGTCCTACGTAATTGCACATACAAGTACTATACGCAACAAAGCCGAGCTATGCTGTTATCAAAGTGGGCCATAAAAGTGGGACCCACAGTTGCAAACTGAAGTAAAAATCAAGGAACAAACCATAGAATTTGAGAGCTGAAGATGGAGGATGAGCTGCAACTCAATTAGGAATGCCATGGATTTTTACATTTGGTGCAATGCTTAAAAGAAAGATAAAGCAGTGAGGAACAGCTTTGCTGTTTCAAGGAGAGAATGCGGAGCCAAGGGGGAGCAGAATGGTCATACCGGCTCTTTTGCGTAGTCGCTTACATTGCACTACGTAGTGTACTACTATTGTTATCCGCTGAACAACCAGACATGAAGGTAACAGTTTTAGTGGGGTCCAGAGGGGATTGTTTTGTGCTTGCATGAACCAAAAAGTAGAAATGCTGAAATCTAAGAACTTGATTCTCCTCCCCTAGAAGATGATGTACAATACTACCAAGGCCTAAAGGTCAATGCCAAACGACAGTAACACATCAGGGTGCAGATAGAACATCTGCAGGGAGTTATTTTCATTAAAACTGCAGAAGCACTTAACAAAGTCCTTGGATCCTTCCCAAAGTCAATCGAATCCTATATATTGGAGAGAGGTGCAGAAGCTCTCCCTTTGACCAACCAATGTGGAAGCGTGTCCTTGTCATGAAAGAAGTAATGAGAGGCAAACCCTGCATCAAACCGTGTTCGTTGTTGCCTGTATAAATGTTCCACGTTCCTTTTCTTTTGAAGGACAATGTACCACAAAACACCATCCCAAAAAAAGACCACTAATAACATACAACCAAAATAAGTTCTCTAGAGGCTACGCCAATCAGATGAGGTTCCTCCTTACGAAGAACAAGGTTCTACAAACACAATCCAAGGTGTGGGACCAAAAGAGTCCCCAGATTTGGAGCCATATCATCATCACATGTAATGAGAAATCAACATCAATTGACCTTCTAAAACCAAGTTGGCCTCCTTGAACAAAACAAGTCATGCGACACTCATAAACACCCGTCTGACGATATTATGATTTGACGTTGAAACTCTTTGGACCAAGACAATACCTCAGTCTCATTGCTCACTAGACAGTTTCAATATATACTTCAGTCCAAATAGATAGCTCAAATATTTCATACAGTAGTACATAAATTCTGCATCACATCATTATAAGGCATGTTGTCAAATGCAACAGAATGGTATAAACATTGATCTTTGGATAAGTCCTTCAAACAATTTTATTCGGTGAAGATCCAAAAAAAGTTGGATCACGTCATGTATAGCTAGAAGATACAGGAGCTATATTCTACTATTCTCAAACAAACTAACTTTCTTTAACAATTTTATTTTGTGTTTAGGACGTTCATTATATGATATTATGATTAACCATTTGCCTCAGAAAGTGGAATACACATCTACACATAAGAGGTGCAAGTGTGGGAGTGGGAGAGGAAGAGCGTTATTTTGAAAGGCTCAGCTATGAGAGTAAATATTTAATACTACCATGTTATCTAGGATTACTAACTACTAAGTATATAAGAGTTTTTCCAGGTTTGTTCAGTGTTTTGTGACTACGTGTTCAGATTACATTCAGGTAAAAATAACAGTGTTAGCAATGCATAAAATGTACGAGTTGAGTTGGAGCAGTTGCTTGAGTCCTAATTTTTATGCACTTCGTTGCAGGTTCAACCTCAGTTATCATTTGGAACTTAATCTTTGACTACGTGCATTGTGTGCAGAGTGGTACTGATGTTGCACAGTTGCACTGGCAGTAATACAGCCGGTTCACCTGTTACATTCCTATAGTCAGTGAGTCTTGGCTAGATTTAGCCTGTATAGCACAGTTGATGCATATACTTGAAATCTGTGGTCTACAGAAAGTGAATTTGCACCCTAGCAAAACTGGATTCGTGAATTTCACACAAATATTCCTGAAAAAGCTTGGCAGTTTGGGGTTCAAGTGCGCATGTGATACCCCCTATAACCAGGAATAACGTGACTAAGATGTAGAAATTACACAGCATACAGGTGCATACAGCAAACAAAGAGTCTTATATGGAAGATTTGTCGTACTTGCTCGATTTGACAGCTGATCCTGTGTTATTTAGTTTCCTCTCTGCCGCCATCAATGCAGCAATTGTTTTATCTGACACCTGAAGCTTTTGGTCCACAGTCTTCATTTTCTCATTCACAACTGAAATTCCAACTGTTAGTTTCTCCGAAAGCCCAACTCTCCTGTCGAGGGAAATGACTTTGGCAGATGCATTGGCTCTGAACTGGTGCTTCTCGTCAAATGCTTTAGCCTTGTTCACAGCATCTTGTTTGATAGCTGAACCTTTTGCCAGCATACTGGAAACAACAACTTGAGCTTTGTTTACATATACGCTTCCATTTCTGGGAGAACTAGCTTTTGCCTGCACAGATAGATCACCGTAAGGTCACAAGATTTCAGTGGCGAGTCTGGAAATTCTTTTCAGGGTAGTCATTATGAAAACTTGTCAATAAACCCCGGTGAGACAAACTTTATTCCATTAAAGCATTATACGCAATTCTCGCCTCACGTAAATTGGGAACTCTGACCTCCCATATGGTGGCCTTTATAACCTATCATGTTTAATGAACCTACAATTTGCAGCGACAGTATTTGGTAGCATTGCTACATCGTCACTTATTTTGCTTCTCAAGTTTATTTGACAAAAAAAAAGGTGAGATTATCTTCAAAATAACAAAATCTAGTTTGAATTCTGTTTTCCTGTTATTTGGAGATATTCAATTTAGTGTAAAGTGTAGACAGAAGAGCCCATGCTCTTCTTTCTCAATAACCGGAATGCCAGCTAGACAAAATAAATGCTTTGAAAATTTATTGAACTAAACAAGTTAAACTTCATATATAACTAAAAGTTGCATGTAAATTTACAACCTGTTTGAATTTTTTTAAGCAAATAATAGACATTGTTAAATTCCTAAAGGTTGAGTTCAAAATCATACTGACCAAACTAGCTGTTAAACTAATCGTCATAGGTCAGTAAGCTTGCTAGTTGAAACTTCAGTAAGCTTGCTAGTTGAAACTTACATGACAGCATTGAGTTGATAAGCCTTAATCTAGCAGAAAAAGAATAAAAGTCGTGGATAAGCTCTCGTAGAAATTGAGAATGAGATGCCATTCAAAAAAAAGAAATTGAGAATGAAGGCAAATGCTACTATTTGGTGTTTAGCATGAAGGCTAAAGGGTGTTCAAAGACAAAACCATCCTAGAGAATATCAAATATCCAGTAACAATTTTATCAAGTTTAGGGTATTCCTGCGACCACCCAAATGACCATGTAGCGCTGCCTCAACAAGATTTACTTCTTATATTTAAGGTGGCAAACTGGTAATTGATGTACCTATATTTAAGTAATGCTCCATATGTTTCAAAACAAGTTTTTTTCCTTAGAAAATATTTGACGCAAGATTTTTATGATAAGAACTTTGTTACTCCTCTCGTCTTTTGGTGTTTGGTGAAAACCGCAACAAAAATTCTCAATCAAAACAAACAAACAGAAAAGCTCTTGGATAATTGAAATGACAAAAAGAGAACAACAATAACTTTAAAAGCAAACCCCCCCCCCCCCCCCGTGCCTTCAACATGTCAGAATGTTGGATCTCTTCTTGTCCAAATGTTTGGTGAAAAAGAGAGTTGAAATGTCGGAGCTGTAAGTTGTTATATACCTATTTGATGTAAACCATTTCTACTGTAAAATGTTCTTCTAACTGTGGAGTGTGGGGAATCCAAAGATTCCAAACACTGGGAAATATTTGACTGAAGTATTAAAAGTTGAAGCAAGCGGAGCCTAATTCATGGAAATTTTCAGTGCTGACACAAGTCATAGTCCAGGCTTGACTTCATGATGGCAATGCCCCATATATCAGTAAAGGTCTCTTCTTCATGAACAAATAATCACAATCTGCTCTTAGATCATTTACACCCTTTCTACGGTATTTTGAGATTATTCCTGTGATCCATTAATTTTTCTCAGAAAAAGAATGCGTTTCAAGATGTGGAATCCAAGACCACAATTCCTTTCATGATTCTATCATTTAGGTTTGATGCTTTTTCTTACAAGATAATCCCTGAAGACTACCTAACTATAATCAGAGAACACAATATGCCAAAAAATAGATTGTACGACGCGTTAGCAAACATCGGGTATAGGTGATGATGCATCCAATTACCTCAGTATTTGGTGAAATATTCTCAGAACCCAAGTTCGCGACATTGTCCACTATCATTACTTCCTGCATTAATCAAACAGAACATAAATAACTTAAAGAACTGCGATAAGGATTGAAGATACTGGGAATGAATTTACCCTAGTCTCGGCCTTTGGTACATAGTTCTCTGCAGCACTTACACCAACAATTTGGTCCACAATAGTTGCTCCCTGCAGAATGCCAAGATAATATATTTTAACCACAATCAGAAGGTTCCATTTGTCTTCCGGAAGTGTATAAATGATTCTCAATAGCTTGTAAAATAGTTCCTCCTCAACAGTACCATGATAGAAACCAACATCAGAAGGACAAACTGATTTAAAAATCCAAAGAATTTGACATTGGTAAAGGGTATTTTTCTATTATGCTGGCGTCCTAAAGTATTGAGTGGAAAAAACCCTTTCTCCATAGATCAATAACAAGAATGCATTAGTTTAGAAAAGAAGTAAGGAGTTGTTTCTCCATACGCCAATAAGAAGCATGAATTGGTTTAGAAATGAAGAAGCATGCATTGGTTTAGAAACGAAGAAGGAAACCACCATAGGACTGGATTCTGGATGTAATTGGTTGGACTGTCTTGCAATGACCATGATTAGCCATAAGGAAGAAAAATTCCATAGCGTGCCTCATCAAAACTTCTACTTCCAGAACCTCTTTCATTTTCCTTTGTATTTCCTTAGAACATGTTATTGATGAAAATCATGAAATGCAATTAACACATCCTAGGGTTTAAGCGGAAGAGTGGAATCAAGATTAGCACTTCATCCCTACAGCACTAAGGTACTCCACTGCCTCTCTCTCTTGTGGTTTGACGCCTTCCCTTTCTTAACCAGCGTATTTACATATCCTTCAATGACATATGCGTGTACCCCTCTAAGATGAACCCCCAGACACTAGGTTGACACCAGGTTAGAGCACATCAAATTTCTTGTGTAATTCAAAATACACTTTCATAGGGTGAATCCACTTCAACAAATCCTAAACAAAGGTTAAATTTCCAACTATTCATATCTATTTCATCCTAGTTTCTATCAGAGTCAATGGTTTGTTGCTATTCATGCCCCGCCCATCACGCGGCTACGCTACTGGTCCAATAAAATACAGATATACACACTCCAGTTAGGAGGATGAATTCTTTGTGTGAAACAATTTAGTATCTGAAAAACAAATAATGAAATGACTAACCCATTTGACAAAGTAACAAACCCATTTAACAAAGTAACAGCGGGGGAAGCAAGAAATGCACAAACAAGAAAAAGAGACAAATCGAGGCGATACCGATAACAACAATGCAATTTCAAGGGCTTTTGGATCTTTGAAAGTAACGAACGCAGTCCTCGGTTGCCCTGAATCACTGCAACCAAAATTTTGGCACAAGATGTCAATTCACTCCTGAGACTTAACAAAGCCAAAACAGAATAAAATAAACAAAAACTAAAACAAAAAACTCAACATCAATCTACCAATTTGAGTTCATATAGGTCTACATACCACCTGGGGTGGTGCCCTGGTGGTCCACAGGTTATCGGAGGGATCAGAGGTCACGGGTTCAAGGCGTGCTATCGACGCCCACTAGAACCCTGGGGCGGTGGCCTCACGACTCCGGTCTTTGGACCCCTCCGACTCCTCCTGCGGATTGCTCTGGCTCCAGGTGGGGCAGTTCTCACCTTTGGGTTTAGGTCTATTCCGGGGACCGGCCACGGGTTTGGAGGCTCAGGTCGCCTAGTCGCCACCTCCATTCCCTTTTGAGTAGCAAAAAGGAGAACATATAGGTCTCTATGGATGGTACTTGTGAGAATTAAAAGCAAAGAAAAACTAACCCACGGATCTCAATGTGTTCTATATCGCCAGAAAACGAGAAGAACTCGTGAATCTCTCTTTCACTGGCTAGATCTGAAAGGTTGCAAACTTGCACAGTTCTAATCTGGGCAAGAAACATAAAGAAAAGTTCAAATGAATTGATATTTCTTTTCACAAGAAAGAGTCTTTGAATAAGAAGAGCTGCAATGGCACATAGATCTCAGAAAAAAAAACCAAAGAATTTCAAGAAACCGGATGAATCATTGGATTAGAACTGACCTGCATTGTGAAACCCAGAACTAGCTGGTGCTTGAAATTCTCTCTCTATGTTTATGTGATTTTCTTTTTGTGTGGAATATATGATTATATGGTAGTACTATGTGAATTTTTTTTTTTTTTTTTACTTTATGGAGGAATTGTTACAGGGGTGGGTTGGGGAAGACTTAGAAATGGGGAAGACTGGACACAGAGTACTGTTGAATGTAACAAGGAGAATTCCTTCACATGTAATGTACCCCTGATTTTTCCTCAAGTTTCAGTTTTGACATTGTTCTTGTTTTTAGTACTATATAGCCTTTAGGGAGCTTCCAAATGCAAACATTTGGTTGTGTTTGGTTGAGAGTTTAGTTTAGTTTAGTTTTGGTAGTGGATGAAGAGAGAAATAGGGTAATGATTGGAGAGAGATAGAGAGAGATAAGAAAGTAATAATTGAAAAAATAGGGTAATGATTGGAAAAAGAAGTAGAGTAATGATTAGAAACAAAATGAAAACTAAAACTAAAATGGCTTCCAAACAAAGCCTTTGTTTTCCTCAATTTTTAATACTACAAAAGACTACAGAGGAGTATCTTTTTCCAAAATACTGCTCCCATACCCTACGTCTACATCTATGATTAGTTCTTCTGTATTTGTGTGGAAGGGCAGAGCAGGACAGCTTTGACCAATCTCTCATAGGGCCGCCATGGTGGGCTGGTAGCCCTTCCCCAACTTTGACCCATTTTCTGTTTTTATCTGCACTGTTGAAGCCGGAAGGAACTTGCAATATGTATATAAGAGATCTGACGGTACATGAAAATAATCCATGAAATTGGAGGATCCAAATTCATTTAAAGAATTGTCCAATTTTCTTTTATGCATGGTTTCATGGATTCTATTATTTTTGTTTATATATTTATTATAAACTTGATGACCGTTTGGCAAATGGAGGAAGGAAAGGGTGAGTGAGAAACCGGGATAATCTAATTCAGGCCCACCCCACCTCCTGTGAACCCCACCTTCTGCGATAAGCTTATTCGAGGGTTAAGAGAGTTTTAATGAAACTACCTTTCTTATGAGAGCAACTGAAACTATTTTTCTTATGAGAGCAACTCCAACCAAGCTCTATAATGCTCCAAATCTCTATATTGAGGAGAAATTTTGTAATTTATCTATTTTTTCTTTAACTATTTGTACTTTATGTGAGAATCTTGGACGTACACATCGTATTGTTTAGAGATTTTCGGTTACCAAATTTACTTTTGGGTCTCTAATTTTTGGAGAATCCACCTCCATTTTGGAGACCATATATCTAAAAAACACTAAGTTCCTCCAAGATTTCCCATAAAATACAAAAAGTTGAAGACAATCTACCTCTTATCCACCTTTCGACGTTTCTCATTTATCTTTCAAAGCCTTATCCGTCCATTAACGAGGCGTAAGACTCAGTTTTTCTCCTTACTATCTTCTTCTAGTATTAATTTTCATTTTTTCTGTTTACACTTGGCATTTTTTTCAGTTATCTTATCATGGTTTACTTATGGAGTTAGTTTCTCTTTTTTGATAATCTTATCAAGGTTCATATAGGGAGCCAAATCAGACCATATCAGATTCAAACTTAAAAAAGAAGAAGAAGAGGCAAATCGAAGAATAACTCAATCTTGAATTATTAGTCGAAAGGAGCCATGACAATTTTTATAAATAATTTAAACTTTTTAAAAAACTAAAACTGGATGGACCAATCTGAAAGAAAGTGATAAGAAAAAAAAAAAAACTACTGAAAGAGAGCATAGGAGGAAAAGAGAGTTCACATTCTCTTTGAAAAAGTTTAGTCGATCCCATAAATCATGGAATGGGTTAAATAATCGATTTTTTGTTTTTGAAATATTCTTAAACCTTCGCGGATTAATTATGCGGAAGACCAAGGCTTAGAGTCATTAATTAATTATAAAAAGAACACATGTATCTTATGCGTCAAATGTGATAGGTTCAATTACATCATATGTATGACTTTAAACTCCCGTCACTATTTGACGCTCTCAAAATCCTCCGTGTGAAAGCCGCTCGCTCATATTATATAGTATCAAAATCAAACTTCACAAAACGGCAAAATCAAGGATTTATTCCAGTTTAAGTTCATTGGTTAAAAGGCGTAGCCTTAACAATTTAAGATTTGATTATGTATTTAAATAACTTAATCTTGGTTAAACTAGAGATGGACTAACCTCTACCGGAGAGAGCAAAGAAGGGAAAGAGAGTTCACATTACCTATCAAAAATAGATAGAGAATCGTTTGAAGTAGGAATTTTCAAGGGGAAGCACTTTGGTGTCTTCTTCCATTTTGGAAATACCGTAAAAATGGCATGACAAACTAGTTGAAGCATAATAAAAACCATTAAATGTATAACTAAGGTATAAAAAACAAAAAATTTGGTACCTATAGAACCGGTAATTGGTGGAGGAAAAAAAAAAACCCTTTGGTCCACCACTTTAACCACGATTAACATTTTTATCCTCTACATTTCATATCTACATCTCTTCCACGTTTAGAGGATGTTTCACTTTTTTCAAAAAGTACTTTTTTAAAAAAATAGGTAATTTAAAAATCAAATATAATGGAAATAAAAAAATATTTTTTAAATTTATTTTGTACCGTTTAAAATATCTTAATAAGATCTATCAAACAAGATTCATATTGGTAAAAAAATTATTTGTATAAACACATAATTTTTGATCTTAAAAATACCTTCTTTTTCAAAAAGAACTTTTTGGGAAAAGTGGAACACCCCCTTGTCTACATCATCTCCAACTCCCATGTTCATCTCTTCCCATTTAACCTAGTTCATCTCCATCTCCCACCCTCGTTCATCTCCATTTCCCACTCTTCTCTTCTTTCCCTCAAGCAACCTCACCTTTCCTCCTCCGCCTCAACTGCACCCACGACCACAACGCTTCTCCTTGATTCCAAGCTCGGCGGCGGTGGAGGAGGCGCGAGGATTCCCGTCAGGCTGTTGGGAGCTGTGATGTTCGGGGTCAACTCGGCGATCGGGTACATGCTGATGCTCGTCGTCATGTCGTTCAACGGCAGCGTGTTTATCGCCGTTGTGGTGGGGCTATCGGCCGGGTACTTGGTGTTTAGAAGCTATGATCAGGATGTGGTCGTTGTTGACAATCCTTGTGCCTGTGCTTGAAAAAGGGGAAATAGAAATTGAAGTTTCAAAGGTAGTGTTTGGTTGAGAGTTTAGTTTAGTTTAGTTTTGGTAGTGGGTGGAGAGAGAAATAGAGTAATGATTGAAAATAGGGATAATGATTGGAGAGAGATAGAGAGAGATGAGAAAGTAATAATTAAAAAAATAGGGTAATAATTGAAAAGAAAAGTAGGGTAATGATTGGAAACAAAACTAAAACTAAAACTAAAATGGGAACCGAACAAAGCCGCATTTCCGATTTGGATCTGGGCCTCTCCTTTGATTGTTAATAGTAAGGGAAATGCTACAATACACACCCCTTATTTGGGTGTGTATCATATGCACCCTCATTGAAATATACTAAAATGTTATGATTCCCAAAATGTTATGAATCTATTGCTAAAAAGTTACGAATCATATTGATGAAAAGTTATGAATTTTTAGTATAAAAGTTACGATACGAAATAAAATGTTATGAATGACCGATCCTACAAGTAATTTTTCATGAGGTGGCACAATATGAACCACACAATAGGTGGCACAATATGAACCACACGAATTTTTGTTTTTGGGGTTCGACTCTTCCGTATTTGGAGGCCTTCTACGATGGGTTCAGTTTATGGGAAAAAAATTAAATATCGTGATACCATGTCATTCTGTTGATTGTGGTGCAACGAATCAATCATTTTCGATCATGTATGCATCCGGGTCCATGCAGCAGTGATGTGATGGTTAGTGAGATCCATGTAACTACCCACCACATGTGCATAGTGGGGTCAGCATGAACACGTGGTGTTCTGTCATTGGGTTGTGATACTTATTCGGATAATTGGACATACAATATTGAATCTGTATTCCGATGAATAGACTTTCAAAATCCGTTAAACCCAAAAATTTATAAAAATGATAAAAACATCAAAACAATCAAATTAACGGTATCGATCGTTGTGATAGTGATGCGGTCGTATGGCTATTGTACATTAGATTACAGCACAAGATCCTAGTTCATAATCAAATAAGTTCAATGTATAGATTTTAAAGGCAGTAGGCAACTAATTTTTTCGAATGCTTGATCTAAACCGATGAGATTTAAGATCTTGTTGATTTAATCATTGTTACCAAAATCGGCGATAATCGGATGTTGGCAACCCCATAATTGGAACACATTTGGTGCTTACATAAGTGTTAAAGTCCCATACTACCCCACTCTTGGGCCGCCTCAGCTATTTTTATTTCCGAATCGGGACTGTCTATGTTTTACATAACAAAGATTAGAATACTTCTGCTAAAAATGAATTACATAACAAAGATTAGAATACTTCCACTAAAAATGAATTAAATGTTTTATCAATACATACTTAATCAGATGTAAAATGTCATTCTAATAATAAATTTACATTCCAATAAAAGGGCATTCTAAACATGGTAGACCCCAAAAATTTACGAGAACAATTAAAACACCAAGCAAAACAAAATGGATGGTATCGATCGTCGTGATTGTATTGTGATCATATGAGTATTGTATATTACACAAAAGCACAAGACTTTAGTTTGGAAACAATAAGATTCATCGAATAGTTTTTAAAGGAAGTTGATCAATAATTTTTTCTGATGACAGATCTAAACCGTTAACATTGCATATCTTATCGATTCTATATTTGTCGCCAACTTCAGTGATAATCGGATGTTGGCAACCACATGATCAAAACACATTCGATGCTTACCTAGGTATTAAAGTCCTATAGTTCAAAACTCAATGACCGCTTTATCTATTTTTCAAAATCAAAACCATCTATCTTTTGCATAAGAGAGATTAGATCATTCCTGCCAAAAACAAAGTAAATTACTTATCGTTACAAACTTTATCGGACATAAGTTATCATTCTTAGGTTGAATTTTTGTACCAATCAAAAAGTTTCATAAATCGGAATAAACCGGATGGAGCCCAAAATTTTCAAAAACAACTAAGTCAACAATAACAACCAAACCAACAGCCTTGATTATTAAAACAAATGATTTATTGAGATCCATTACATTTTACTATTGAACATAATCGCAAAACGCGTTTACATTTTAAATTTTTTCCCAATTTTTCCCACTTAACCACGGTTAAACATTTTAAAATAAAAAAATAAATGAAAAAAAGACAGGTGGGGTATTGTTATGGTTCTAGAAGTAATTGTTATGTCTTTTAGGGGTTATTGTTATGCTTTTATGTGGTATTGTTATGCTTCTTCTACTTTTGCTTTTAGTTATGCCTTTTCTGGTTTTTGTTATGCCTATCATTGAATTTTTGTTATGTTTTTCAATGGCTTTCATTATGCCCATATTGTTATGACTCAACAGTTATGCCATTTAATGGTTTGGTTATGCCTACTTTGGGTTAATGTTATACCCGTGTTAAGCCATTAAATTCACGTGTTATGCTTTTTTGGGTTTCTTGTTATGCCATTTAGTGGTTTTGTTATACCAAATTCGTTGACCTGTTGGGGTTACTGGTTTGCATGACCGGTCAGTTTTAGTCAAAATTGCATGTGCGACAAAATCTCAACCGTTGGATTGGAGTTATGATGTCTCCAAAAGGGTAGGAGACACTGAAGTATTTCCCTTATTTCGCATGAAGGACAAAAGGTTACATTGATAATTGCAAAGCAAAAAGAATAATAAGATCCGAGCAAAATAATAATAATAATAATAATAATAATAAGATCCAAGCAATAAATAGCACATCAAGGGATAAGGAAAACGAATTAGGATGAAATATTACGGAGATTACATACACACAAGGTAGTAATCTTGCATCTATTTGAGTAAAAAATTGTTATAAAATAATATCACATTTTATAGACTGTTTGGTAGCCTCATTTTCACATTTTTTGTTTCCCATTTTCCCATTTTGGCTGTTTGGGTGGGAAACAAATAACTCATTCCATGAGAATGAGTTTTGAGAATTAAAGAAAGGAGGAGAGAAGTGAAAAAAAGGTGTGGAGGAGCTTTTCCCATTTTGGATTTTTCATTCTTGTTCAAAAGGCATATAAAAATACCACCCTACCCTCTCCGTTTCACCATAATTCCCCAAAACCCCTCCCTCGTGAACGTTATCCTCTCTTACCAGTCTGTTGAGAATACTCCTCACCAGAAGAACGAGAAGACAGAGAGAGACAGGAACAGACAATTGGTATTGGAGAAGGAGAAGCAGATCTACACAACACGTCACCCCCACCTTCTGTAAATGTCGTCTGAAATCCACCTGAAAGAACCCACCAAAATCCTCGCATAAAACCCATGTAATAGTTTCTTGATCTGGATCTGTGATTAGTTTGCATCACTACAAGAAATCAGGCTTTTTGCGAGGAACATAATTCCTCGCAAAATCTGAATTGTTCCTCGCCAAAAGTCTTTTGCGAGGAAATTTCATTCGTCGTCAGTTCCTCGCAAAAATATAGTCTCCAATTCTCTTTTGCGAGAAATTTTTTTTCCCTCACAAAAAAGATAAATTTTGCGAGAAATTGACTTTGTCGCAATTGAATACACCGTTTAGCGAGGAAATTAATTGGACACTAATATTAAACAAATTTGTCACCAAAAGTGGGCCGTTCCTCGCAAAAAATATCTCATTGGCGACAAAATGTTTCCTCGCTAAAACAATAAATCTTTTGGCGAGGAATAGATTTCTCGCAAAAGACTATTCCTTTTGCCAAAATAGGTCTTGCTTTTTGCAAGGAATATTTTCGTCGCAAAAAGTGATTTCTTTTTGCGAGGAAGAAATACCTCGCCAAAGACAATTTCTTTTGACAAACCGGTGAATCCTTTTTGCTAGGAAACTCGCCCCTCGCAAAAAGGGAATTTCTTATAGCAAGGAATTTTTTGGCAAAATAGTTCTTTTTGCTACAAACTAAATCATCACACAAAAATACTAGTTGCTAGATGTTTTCTTTTGCTTCCTGTCATGATTTCAAAGACATAATTTATCAAAATCAAAGGCAATAGAGTAACATTAACTTAAACCAGTTAACATAAGTCAAAATACGGTATCTTTACCTTAATCTTCTTCAATACCCAAAACAAAAGCCAAAACCCCCCGACCATAACATTAAGTATCAAAGGCAAGAACTACAATCCAGGGACTATATATAATGTGTACTGCCATATATCAAAAACTAAAGACATTCTTCTTCCATCTAGTAGTACCAAAACATAAGACAAAAGGCAGCTTTGTCCCTCCAAAACATCGTTCATCTCATCTCCTAGTACATTGTATCTTCATCCACCAAATAATCACCATCGATTGTTGAGCAATCTGCATGTAACACAATAAAAAGCTTTACAAATTATAGTCATGAGTAATAATTGATTAGAATATGTCATCACTACTAAACATGAATATCCCTAGTAGCTTAACGCATAGATTGTGACTTAACCATAAGAAATAAAGCAGCAATAGAGTCCTTAAACAGATAACACTAACTATAATGAGTTGCTCTAAACGTACTAGTCTCTTAACAATAGTCCAAGAACATAAGCTTAACAACTTAGTTTTAGATCCAGCATATTTAAGGATGAAATTAGTTGATGAGCTAGGAAATACAAGCAAACTGAGTTTCAGATATTAGCTTCCACGGGTACAATTGCTTTAAACTGACGGTGGTTGACTAAACCACTTCATAGTGATCGATCATGGAGTGATTCCGTGAAACAAGTAGAGATATGGAAAGTAATGTTGTACCACCACTCAGCAAGTGAAAACTATTTAACCAATACATAGGTCATAGATGTATCCCTAGCTATATACGTTCGATTCCCTTAACACCTAATTTTTTTTTGGCAAAAAAGTTGTAAAGACTGATTGAGCAACCTCAATTGCTCAACAAGGATGAGCTAAAGCCATAAAAGAATCACATTCTTTTTTTTTACTCAATAAAGATTGAAATCTGTTAGAAATAATAAGAGACATAAGTTGCTTCAAGAAGATCAAATTTTTCCAACATATCTCACAAATTCATCCAGCCAATATTTACACTGTGTCTAAGAAAAACAAATACAGGAGTAGTAAAGACAGACAAGTACATAACCAATAAAGAACTCACCATTGGATCACTGGAATGGTATAGACTATAGATAAGTCTCCAAGTTCTCTTTTTGTGCTGAAAACTAGCTGGTAATGTCCTTAACAAAGTTGGATACATCTTTTCCAGACTCAAATCGTAGCGAAAAGACAGCGCGACTTCCAGAAATAAGCCTGAGCAATAGGTGATGAAGGTGATAAATGATAAATCTCAAAGCTCCACTTTGTTCCCCTGGGAAATTGCTAAAGCTCAAACCAAATGCACATAGCAACTCTTGCACAAACTTGAAGTAACAATATTAAATTCACTAGCCCCGCAGAACAATTTCCACATACATAGCTGAGGGGAAAAAGATTATTTGTTTGTTTAGTTGTTTTCTTAGAAACTCATCATTAAAAACAAGATAGCAAATCAATGTCCAGAAGCATTGCTATTGTATGCACGACAAGAAATTACACTTTCGGTGACAAGAATTTAGTCACTAAAAGCTCATATTTAGTCACCAAAACCCGACAGTCACCAACTATAATTTGGTCCAACTTGGTCGCTATAATAGGGTTTTAACTTTTGTTATTATGTTGCATGTGCCCTGTAACTTCCATATACAAACAATACTCATCCACTCCCCATTGAAAATATATCCAAAACTTGTTGCAAATGGGAGTAATTAAATACAACCATCAAAAAAATCAAATTCATCCAAAGTATTCTTTACAAACCATGATCTCAGTATTTCATGCTTAATCAGGGAATGCATACATACATCAATGATATCTAAATCTTTACAAATTCATATGTAAGCTTCTCTAGCAATATACTCATATGCTCAAGGCTGAGTGCCTGATCTAAAAGAAGGGGAAGGAAGTTGTAGCTTCCAAATCCTGTAGTTATAGCTTCCAAACTGCTCTATTAAACAAACCTACTTGATTAAATCGCGTACGAGGAAGTAGAGTGTGCTTATTGAATGTTGAGACAGATTCGGTTATGCACATATCATAAAGGAATTAAATTTAACACTTTGTAACACCACAGGGGCAGATTTATGCATCGCTGTATAACTTAGAATTAAAATCCCATCGCATAATTGGAAAACAAGGAAGTATCTATTACTAGATTGGTACCCACCAAAATGGCAAAAATGATCTAACTGATAAAATCAAGGTAAACACAAGTATCCCAAGTAAGACCCCTATAAATCCAACATCCACTTCTCCAAATCCAAATTCTTTCCTTGTAAGCACGAATAGACATCAGCATAGCGAAATTTAGATTCATCCCATTGAAGTAGTCGAATCAGAAAAATGCAGCAAAGAAGAACATGGAGAGCAGAAGTAACAGAGTCGTCAAATTCAGTTGGACATTATGTAGAAATGTAACCTTCATGCAATCCAAGGAGAAATAGCAGCACATTATAGCAGCATGTAAAATTTCCTTGTAGCAGTATACAGCAAAGGGTAGTAGCAGCATGTAAAATTTCCTTGTAGCAGTATACAGCAAAGGGCAAAAAAATATTAGCAGCTAAGCTTTGAAAATCATTATTTAACATATGGCAGCACCTCCATAATGATCAGAGACAAACTCATCCAACATAGTAGCAAAAGGAATCAGTTAGGAATGGAAAGCACCTTGATCGCAATTGCATATAGCATCCACAATAGCATATTAGGATCACACAGCCACAAAGCCCAAATATCCACAATATGCACTGATTTTCAAGTACAAAATTGCACAGGTAATCAAAGTGTCAAACTATCATATCAACAGCTTTCTCAGAATATAGTTGGATTGCATCTTCAGATCCTGAGGAAAAGAAGAAAAAGCTGAAATTAAGGAATGGACAGTGTCAAAGTGAATGCAAAATTGCACATCCCTGTAACGAAAGGATATATATTCCAAGGATTATCAAAATATCATTTCAGAAAATGCTCTATTAAACAAACTGACTTGATTAAATCGCATACGTGGGAGTGAAGTGTGCTTATTGAATGAACAAATGACAGTCGTGCATCAACCCCATGTAACACTACATTTGGTACTGAACATTTATTTCAAGTTATGGAGCACATAATCTCAGTGATAAATCGAGTCAGATCACTTCCAGGAAACAAAAACAAAATGCATTCTAGAATTTCCATCATTGGATTCTCGGAATATCTTTCACTTCCAATGCTGGATTTTTTTTTAGTTTCTTAAAGGTTTGTACTTTGTTCATACTTTTGTGCAGTAGAGGTGGAGCTAATACCACGTAACATAAGTGCATTGCTAATCGATGCAGCTAAACCATATTGCCATGCTATGGCACTACAACCTGTACCTAACCAAGCAAGCAAGCAACCTGTACCTAACCAAGCAAGCAACTTTAATTTAAAATATCCCCACTTCCACTCCCCTCCGTCACTGGCATCCACGCAGAGCAACAAAGGATCTATAAAAACTCAATCCAAATCTTATAACCTACAAAATGCTTTGCATTTATAAGTCCCATAATTTTTTTGGGTAATTATAATCCATCAGGAAAATAAAGAAAGAAGCAATCCATCAGGAAAATAAAGAAAGAAGCAGAAGTAATTTAGCCCACGCAAGAGAAATTGTCAATACTAACCATATTATCCTTTTATTCGAACAACCAATTTGGGTTTTGCTTTAGATCTTCTACCTATTTAGTCTACTGACACACACCGGCTTCGAGGACTTGTATAAACCACGGATGGATCGACATTCAGTACTTTTGGATTTTCGCTAAAAACTCTGTACTAAACAACTCTAGCAACGGCTGCAACAGAAGAGCTTCAGGTTCAGAGAGATCGAACCCAAAACTTGAGATAAACCATACTCTGTGCATGTGTCTTCTCCAAATCGCGTTACGACCAAACACACAGAGAGAGAGAGAGAGAGAGAGAGAGAGAGAGAGAGAGAGAGATCGTGTGTACCTGCGACGATGGTGAGAGATCGACAACCAGTGAAGATGCCGGTGAGAGATCGACGACGATTAGAAAGAAATCAGGTTTGGGGCTTTTCGTCTTTAAGGGGTTTTCGTTTGGGGCGGAGGAAAATTTGGGAGGGTAGTTCAAAAGAAAGTGAAAAAAGGAGGAGGGAAATACGGACAAGATTTTGGGTATATCATAGACGACGTCGTTTTAGGAGGGATGAAATTTCTCAAGTGTTTCTAGAACGATTGAAGTGTATAATCACCACATTTTCTTGTATTAATCCGAATCTCTACTTGATTATCCAAACCATTCATCTTGCAGAACTCGTCAAATTGAATCTCCACGCAAAAGTTCAAATTGATCGGACATCCACAACTACCTCATCGAAATACTTTTATACAATAAAAAAATTAGATGAGTGTAATCATTTTTTTGGCATGAATAAACTATTCCATTGAGGTGGTTACATGTGTCCGTTAAACTTCATTTTCGGTAGAAATGATCAGTAGTACAAGGTACAAATGATAGACGGTTTTGATCGTGAATAAATACCTTGAGTGGTGTTGTGGTGGCGTATTATGAGACTTTAATACCTCCGGATGAATTGAATGTCTTCCGATCAAGTAGTTGTTGATATCCGATGATCTTCTATTTGGGTGACACTTATTGAATTGGTAGAATATGAAATTCTAATGGTTTAAATTGCCCATTATAATAATAGACTCAATAATGACCTATAGAATCTATATGTTTAACTTACTTGATAGTAAACTAGTTGTATGCTACAGGTGAATGTACAGTAGCCACGTAACTACAAATACAATCATGACGATCGATACCGTTGATTTCCTTGAGCTTGTCGATTAAATCATTCACGTGAATTTTTTGCTCAATCGGTTTAAAAAAACCCCTTCATCGGTATGTAAAATTGTTAATAAAATGAAAATTTTAAGTTTGATCAAGTATCTAACGATACACGATTAACTTCATTCTTGATACAAAGTGATTTAGTCCATATTACGTAAAAAATAGACGATTTTGATCGCAAAAGAAGGCTTCATGCGGTGCACTATAAGACTTTAATTTCTTTGAACGCTTGCAGTAATGCCGATTTCTCGCAGACTGTGCTTTTAACTGTTGCATGGACTAACATATCCAAAAAAGGAAGTTTAGACTTATAGCAACAAATTTATTATTTTCTCGCAAAAAATTGGTTTTTTGCGAGGAACACAATTTTTCGCAAAAAGAACCATAGTCTTTAGCGATAAATTCTTTATTTTCTCGCAAATAACCAATGTTTTTGCGAGAAAACTAATTCCTCGCAAAAGGTTTTCAACTTTAGCGTCCCAATAAGTTTGCCACAAAAAATCACTATAGGCTTTTGGCGACAAAATACTGTATTTCCTCGCAAATTCATTTTTCCCGCCTAAAAAAAAAATTCCCGCCACATTTTTTGCGACAACAGTTAGCGAGGAATTTTGAAACTTCCTCGCAAATACTCTTTAGCGACAAGTAAATAGCGAGGAAAATATGTCTTCCACGCAAAAAAAACACATTAGCGAGGAAACAATAATTTCCTCGCCAAAACTCTTCCTTTAGCGAGGAAATAGACATCCTCGCTAAAAATTTCCTCGCAGAAAGGCTAATTTCTTGTAGTGCATGTATGTGTCTTCAATGAGCTATCCCTTTTTCTGTATATATATAATAATTTTGTATATACACAATGTGTAAACTCCAAATCGTTTACAAGAACTAAAACCAATTTGTCCCCTGTTACGAATATCAGAATCATTTCCACATAAAACTTCAAAAAAAATTATTAAAATGTTATTTATACACCATTATACAACAAGAGGCAACATAGTAAAAAATCACCCATAATTCATTTTTATTTATATCTCCCAAACACTAGTCCTGCTGCAAAACGTATTCTGCACATATCATCCAAACACTCTACCAAATATAAAATACATTCTCACTATAATTTAAAAAGCCAAAAAATCAAAAAACTAAAAATGAAAAGCCAAAAGTATACTCCCTTTGGCAACCCATTTTTTGCCTTATACTTTTCCACTTTTCACATTATGGGTGTTTGGATGGTCCATTTGAGAACACATTTTTAAAGAATGAGTTATCAGTTTTTTAGTTTAGAGGGCAGAAGTGAGAAAGAGGCTGAGAGGTGCTTTTTGCATTCTGGGATTTTCTCATTCTCCCACATAGTGCATAAAATGACCATATTACCCTCTGTTATGGGAAAATCCGAATGTATTGTTTTAATCCTTTTCCACATACCCAGTTGTAATCCTCGTATAAGTTTAAACATGCCCCAGTGTTAACTCATACTTTAATCATATCATTCACAGCCTATTGCAGCAAAAATAAATAAATAAATAAAAAGAAAAGAATATCATGGGTAATATTTTTAATCATTCTTCCTAATTAGCAAAAAAAAAAAAAATGGATACTTTCAAATATGGGATATAAGTATTTGTTAAGTGGAAGAACCAAACATTATTTCACAATATAATATTAAAAATACGAACATTTTTTATACACATTACAATACAATAATAAAGAATCAAGGGCAGCATAGTAAAAAACCAACTCATAATTCATTTTCATTACATATATCCCAAACACTACTTCAGTTGCAAAATGCATTCTGCACATATCATCCAAACATTTTACTAGATTCAAAAATACATTCTAAAACAAAACGTCCAGGGGTGTTTGGAAGGCCTAGTTTTACATTTTCCAATTCCCATTTTTGGATTTTGGGTGTTTGGTAGGAAGAGAGAAAATGGATTTTGGGTAAAATGAATTTTCCAATTTCTTGTTTCTAAAACAAAACGGAAAATCTGGTAAAATGAGCTTTTTCAATTCTCATTTTCCAATTTTCGAATCCAGCCATGCCAAAAAGACAAGGCTACCCTCTCTCTTTTCGGATAATTTCTCGTTTTGAACATTATGTGCGGGTGGGGATCTCGGTTGGTGGTGGGAACCGGTGGTGGGGTGAGCTTGGTGGCGGTGGTTATGGAGGTGGTGATGGTGGCCGGTTGAAGGTGGTGATGAGGAGGTAGTGGTGGCCGGACTCCCCTCTCTCTCTCTCTTTCCCTCTCTCAGTCTCTGTCTCTCTCTCTCTCTCTCTCTCACAGCCCTGTGTGTGTGTTGTGTTGACCAAAAGAAGAAAAGAAAAGAAGTAAAGGAGAAGAAGAGTACTGGTATGTGGGGGCATTGGTAGAAAAGAGGGCCACATACCAGTAGAAATAGTTGCGGGGGCAACATAGCAAAAAATCATGATCAATCTATAATTCATCTTCATTTCATATTTTTCAAACATTATTCTTATTACAAAATGCATTATGCACATATCATTCAAACATTTCACCAAATATAAAATACATTCTGATCATAATACCAAAAGTCAAAAAACCAAAAAGTGAAAAATGAAAAGCCAAAAAATTGACTCCCAAACACCCCAAAAAAGCCAAAAAATAAAAAACAAAAAACCAAAAAATAGGCTCCTAAATACCTCTGTAATACATACCGCCAATTAATGAAATCATAAAAAGCTGACAATTCAATGGAATTAGAAACCCTAGAAAGACCCTCGGGAGTCACTTTTGGATTAATTCCACAAGCACAGTCAGCATCAGAACGGTTGGATCCCCAAATAAAATACCAATTATTGCCCTCAGGAACATGCTTATTGTCTTTAGAAACCCACTAGTACTCCCTCCCCCACCACTTTTAGCCACAAGCTTCAAATCCACTTTTTCCAGTGCCATGGAAGTAACATCATCGTCATTGTCATCATCCTTACGATCCAAATCCCCTCTTTTCCAAGCCTCATGCACCATTTCAGATACGCAATACACATGACAATAAAACTTGTTACACTTTGAGACATAACACCAACCCTGGACGTTGTCGTTTTTCGCAAGCCAGCTAGGCTGTTTCTTTTTACACCAAAAGCAATCCTTTTTGGCCTTTTTGCAGAGCACAAATTCAGTGTCACCCATGCCCAATTTTCCTCTTAGGTTGCTACAACGTGGGTGCAAATTCAAATTGTCCACTTCGCAGTGATAGAAACAACCGTAGATTTTCCTTCCACATGCATTGCAAATTTTGTTTTTGTTTCCAGGTTTCTGGTGAAATACGAATGTGGATCCTTGGAAAAGATCAGGTTTTATCATGGGTTCAGGGTACCTGCACTCCTCGTGAAGTTCATAATTACATGGCTCACATCTGTATCTTGTTTTTAACCCTTCTTCCTTGCATCCATCACATGTGAAATGTTTGTTGTAGCTTCTTAGCTCAAGCTCATGATCGTGCTTTGGGTAGCAATCGTGAATTCTTTTGTCCATTGGTTTGACATCTGATAAAATTGGAACTGTATGTACAAATGAAAACAAGTTACAATAAATATCATCGATGAATAAACTAAAATTTCAAAGAAAAATTGAAGTTTGGTTAATCTCATTTACCGCGCGATCGCAGAGAATGCATGTCCACATGTGATGCATGTTCCCATGCATGCATATTTCGGAAAATTACTTGGACAATTAATTAACAATGTAAATTAACAAGAGTAGTTGAGGGCAATTTAAGCATGAAAATCACATCACATATATAATTTCTAAAATAAGAGAACTACACCAATTTCACCAAAATAATTTTCTTCTTTTCTAGGAGTATATTAATATCGGTATATACAAGAGTATATACGTGGTATATATACACCCAAATACTTTTTGACGCGCACACATATATAAGCACATTCCTGTTTTTTCTTCAAGTAGAGGAATTGATATGTTACCTGGAACCTGTGGTGCCACCTTCCGTTGATCAGAGATTTGCATCTTCTGTTCGTTGACTTGGGGTACTGGGCTTTCTTCTTCTTCTTCTTCCCCCCAAAGCTCAGCACTGCGAATTTTCTCATGCTTTTCAAGCTCCTTTATGACTCTGTGTGGGTCAACGTTTCCGGAAATGGTTGCCTTCCCCTCTTGGTCTATCTTGATTGAATCCACCCCTTGAATTTTCTTCACCATCTTCGTCACCTTCTTCACACAATCGTCGCAATTGCCGCAGTAGAATTCCAGCTTCACGACAAAAGTCCTCCGCGAATTCTCTTGGCTTCCCATTCAAAATGCCACAAAAGCAAAAGCTTGTAGTAAAATTCCTTTAAATTCCCCTGTTAATTCAGGAAAAAAAATAAAATTACATTCTTTTTAGATTTTCGGAGCTGCCTGCATTAAAATCCATTGGCAATCGGACAATCTTCAAAATACATAACCAAATTACAAATTCACAAGGAGAGATCTAACACCGAAACAACAAATTCACAGTGTTAATTAAACATGAAATTCACCAGGTCTAAAACAACATATTCATATTAGATTTAACACGTAAGAACAATAATGGTACTCACAGAGATAACTTAGGATAGTGATAATGCTAAAACTATTTTTGATTGGTGCCAAATCTCCAGAGCATAAAAATCGTGTACACTACACATGATATAAGTCTTTGTGCACAAAAATTTTGGAAAAAAATAAAAAAAACAGTTTTAGCATTATCATTTTTCAAAAATTAACTAGTTATGAGTCTTACCTAGCTGACTAGCTGAGTAGACTTGAAATATGTCGGAAACTTTTGCCGGTTACTTTTGGGGTGGAGCACAAGAATGGAAATAGAGAGGACAGATGATTTTTATCAAAAAGAGGAAAGAAAGGAATTTATGCCACTTATGGTATAATGGAAAGACAAGACTTCCTTATATATAGACGAGACAAGTATCAATCAAGAGCGAGCTTAACGGTATTGGGTACGTGGAAGCTTCATATATGCAAACACAAACTACTGCTTTATGGAAGTTTCACTTGATTTTCTTTTTCACGACGATCATGGGTATTCGGGCGAGCTTACGCATACCTCAATTAATCATCTTTCTGGTTCAGTTAAAGGTTGATCATTCGCGTCAGAACTAAGAAATTCAAGAAATTACTTTTTTGCAGACCCCAAAAATCAAACACTAGTCAATTGTGTGGAGAGCAAAACCTAACCAACCCTACTCAAGAAATTACTACGTACTTCACTTGTGGTGGAGTGGCAATCAAGGCAAGCCGCGTAATAACATTGCAGGTTCTTAGTATTTTCTAAATAGGGAACCTTTATATATGTAGACAGGAGCTAGAAAATCATAAAAGCCTCTAAGCTTTCCCATTGCTCTTTCCCTAGAATATGCGTGGCAAGAGCTTCCGAGCTTTCGAGTCGGTGATGGTACGGTATCCATGGAGCAAGGGGAAATCAAATGAGCTTCTGATCTTTCGAGCCGGGGGCAATCAAGTCAAGCCACGTAATAACGTTGCAGTTTCTTAGTATTTTCGAAACAGGGGACCTTTATATTTGTAGTAGAAAATCAAAAAAGCCTCTAAGCTTTCCCATTGCACTTTCCCTAGAATATGTGTGGCAAGAGCTTCCGAGCTTTCGAGCCGGTGATGGGACCGAGGGGAAATTGTAGGGTATCCATGGACCAAGGGGAAATCAAATGAACTTTGTTAATGATTTATGAATCAGTACTTAAATCATTTTACTTACATGAAAATACTGACAAAAATTTGTGGAATATTATCCATTCTAAAAGCGAAAATGCAATTCTAGTATATAGCAAGCTGACACCAGTTCTGTGTACAATAGATGCACCGAACGATTTGTTCTTTGGTTTGGAAATTGGAAATAAACCATTAAAAAGGAATTCACACAAATAATGGGTCTATTTTCTAGCTTAGCTTCATTTATTTAAGATATTTTCCGACAGAATTATTGATCATTAATTATTTATGTCTCGTTCCGTTAAGTTTTTTATTTTTTGCTTTACGAGACAGACAACTTTAATTCGAAATTATTAATTTGAAAAATAATTCAAGTAAGTACTTACTTTAGTTAGAGGTGTCAAATGGGCCGGACCAACCCGTTTAGCTTCGTGCCTACCGTGCTTCATGCCAGCCCGTTTACTTTATCGTGTCATGCCCATGTCGATACATCTCCAACCGAGTTTCACTGGAAAGAAAAAAAAAACTCTGAAAAGTGTAAAATATTTATCGACACAAAAAGTGTAAAATGATACTCCCTCCGTCCCAAATTGCTTTTCCCTTTTTACTATTTGGAACCTCTCAAAAAAATTATCTATATCTTTTAATTTGTAATACTTTTTATATTCAATATAGATCTTATTTGATAGATCTTAATTAGTTATATAATATGATGTTTTTGAAAATATAAAATATTATAAATTATAAGATATAAACAATTTTTTGAGTGGCTTGACTGTCAAAAGGGACTAGTAATTTGGGACATAGGTAGCAGTATGTTGTAGTATAAAATAATAAATTAGTACGTAATTTTTTGGGTGTTAAAATCAGTATTTGGTGTGCTATGCCCTTTTGTGTCTGTGCCATGCCTTTTCGTGCTAGTGTCGTGCCCGTCTAAAACTATACGTGTCATGTCGTTCCAGGCCCACTTCAATGTCATGCCGTGCCAACTTGGCCTGTTTGACACCTCTAATTATAGTTAGTAAAACACACCCTTGATTTGGTAGCAAGTGTGAACAATTTACAACTCGGTCTTTCCAGTTTCCACCGACTAGGTCCAATAGAGATTTTTTCTTTTTTAATCCTACGCCTGTAATTAATATGGTTTTTTTTTTTTTTTTTTTGAAGAAAAGCAAGAAATACATTGATTAAGATAAGTAAACAGTTTACAAGGGAAACTATACCAGACAAACAACAACTATAATATAAATACAAGACAAAAAGAAAGCTAGGACTATGAAAAAAAAAAAAAAAAAAGAGCCTGAAGATCTGCACTAGCTTCCATCCAAAAAGGAGTCCTCCTTGCAGCTGTACTAGAGGATGAAGACAACATGGCCTGCTTGGCAAGACAATGAGCTGGATGCGAATCCTTGCGATCAACTTCGAGATTGCGTGACGAAGGTTGCGCAACAAAAAAACTGTCTGCAAAGTGTGGCTCACAACGCCCTGCTAGCTGGGGGATTAATATGGGTAATAAATTAGAGTTGTTTGAACGATGCATAAATAAATAAGTTCACGATGTTACTGGGAGCACTTTCAATTACAGTAGCGCCTCAACATAATTTCTGGAAAAAAAAATATAGACAAAAGATTGTCGTAAAAATATACTAATTTATAACACATATTTTGGGTAATGTTAAACAACGTGACTTATTTTGCTAAAAAAATGGTTATTTCTCAAAATATTTTGATAAAAGTTAAAAAAAAAAATACTTTTTTGATTTCTTTCGTCGAGAAAAAATAATTATTCACAAAAATTTCGCAGAAAACTAATAAATACAAAAAAAAAAAAAAGAATAAAACGAACTTATTTACTAATAAGTTTAGGAGAACTCACCCGGCCCGTAACATCTTCATTCTGAGTAAAAATGTAAATCTACACTACAACTAATATGACATCACTGGCATGACATCAATTTCTACCCCTAAACTAGAGAAATTTTTCAGTGCTAGGTGGGCACAGACACGTCGTGCCCGGCACTAATCTCTGCCGTCCAATGAAGTTTTGGATGATCCAGATCTGTTTGGCAGCCGAAGGATATTTAGTTATTTCACACTTCAAAATAGCCGAACAATTTTTCCAAAACTTCATTGGACGGCCGAGATGGTGCACGGGCACCACGTGTCCCGTGCCCACCCGGCACTGAAAAATTTATCCTAAAACTAGATGCTTGACTGACTTCCACGCCCAAAACGCGTACAGGTAAAGACGCGTACAGGTAAAGAAGCATGTCTCGGGCCCTACTAGCCAACCAATGGGTCAACTTTGTTTATGTTTATTAATGATCAAATTTTCTGCTATTACTATGTTAATGCAAAAAGATTACATACGTAGAATAGAACTAGGTGAGTGGCTCATGCCAGCACGAGGTGTCTCATGCTTGGTATCGGTAGGAGGTGTTTATGCGCTCTGAAAGTAGCGGTGTTCTGAGAGCATAATTTGTTGGAAGCTGTGTTTATATATTTACAATATTTTTCAAGTCATATGCAAGCTAATTAGATAGAATGGAGTTTTATACAGCTTTACACTCCATAACATGAGCCAAAAGATTTGTTGTCAGTTTTGGAAAGCCTTGCAGTTAGAACAATAGAAATGGCTGCAAATTATGCACACCAAAAGATTTGCTGCAACAGAAGGTTTGGGGGTGCTGTTTATGCGTACAGTAATAATGCAACTCATTGATTCTAATGGAAAATGAGGGAAGCACAGACCAATGAACAGACCAAATATAAGAAGCGGAATCAATGGAACCCAAAAGACCCTGGCTGTAACCATAAACACTACTCCCTCCGTCCCTTTTTAATTGTCCCACTTCGTAATTCCAACTTATTAAAAAGACATCATCATTATACCTTTCACATCAACTTTTTCCTCCACTTTCCCTACTTACCCATCATCATTACACTTTTACTCACTAACTTTTCAAAAAGAAATCTACTTTTAGGGACAAAATAGACAATACATCAACTTTTACCCACTAACTTTACAAAATGGACACTTATTAAGGAACAGCCTAAAATGGAATACTGGACTATAATAAAGGGACGGAGGGAGTATCATATAATTGGGTGTGTATGAGCAAAACATCTGGAAGCATATTCGATTCTAAACTACAGTGAACCATTAGTTACAGCAGACACGAACAAGAAAATCCTTGCAAGTAGGGGTTAAATTTTTTATTTTTTTAACCAAATTAGGCACTTCAACTGCTCTCAGAACTGGGTCTGCCCGAATAGTTTTTTAAGTTCTGGAAATCAAGTTCTTCAGTTCCCGTTGAAGAATCTTTCCGGCCGCTGACCTAGGTATCGACTTTTTGAACACCACCATCTTCACTTTCTTAGATAGTGCAACCTGCCATAAAGAAAGCAAATCACTCTAAAGAGATAGAAATAGAAGGCTTTGAGCTCTTTTCCTTCACGTTAAGCGGCGGCAAATAATTCCTCCCTTGCTCCCACTTCTTCCCAATGATCAAAAACATCTTCTCTAGTAATACCTCCGTGAATCTGAAGAACTGTCTAGAAATTCATACCTACGATCTAAATCTGTTGTTATGGATTATATATCAAGGCCCCTTTAAATACTAGCGTACTTGCATAGCCACAATACAAATGACACTCAATGCTTGTAGCATAATGCTATTAAGGATACACAAATGCTATTGAGGACATGCTGATTTGCGCCAAAAACAAAAAAGAAGGATAAGCTGCGGTCAAAATACAATCTAAAAAATAGAGATGTTGCATGGATTGAACAACACTTGTTATTGAAAAACTATTGCTTACCTTTCATAATAGCAGACCCCCTTGGACAAAGATCATCACTCCTCCTAGGAGGCAAGAGAGAACCGGTAACCCAATTTACCACTCAAGCTTCCATACAAGGAGCGAGAAGCCCCACAAAAGAATAGCTATGAATTAAACTTTGTTGTATTGAAGACATGACTTGCCACGCTAGTTGACTCCATAACCTTGTGAACAAATAAAATATACACAAAGGGAAAATGAAAATCCATACCTAAGAAAAAAACCACAAAACACAAGATAGTTCACACTCCAAAGTAGAACGAAAACAATGAAATCCCAAAATGCACGAAAGGGTAGTTTGGCACTTGGCATGTAAAAACCACAAAAGGATGCTCAAAATCCAGATGTGATTCGGAGAATAACATAATTGCATTACTTGAAAGATGCTTAAATGCATGAAGAAATGTACTGCTGGATTTTTACCATTCAAGTAGTCCACGGAAGGTGAAGTTACTCTCTTTTTTGCTAGAAATTTAGAATCACAAACCAAAAAAGCATGAAAAGTTTGGCAATCAACTCCAACTTGGCAGATGACCCACGAGAAATGGGCAAGTTACAATGAAATTGATCCCACTATGACAAGCTTCAAATCTGCGCATACATGGCAATGGTCCTAAACATTGATCACCCTGTACGTGCTCACTTTGAGAAGAACATTTCCAATCCCTTCTTTATGGACAACAAACATCATTGAGAGAGGTAAAAAACTTCAGTAAACTTTAAAAGTTGAGAAAAGGGGTATTCAACTTACTAAATTGGTTTTGTTTGTCTTTGTCATGGCATGGATCACTTTATGAGCATTCCTTTAATAGCAGCCTTCACATTTTAAAATTTTCACGACTCCATGGTCAAAATATAAAATTGGATAGCGAGTCTCTAGAGAACAATTACATGCAAAATCTGCAGTTTTGACAACTCCAGACCGGAAACTTCAAAATTATTTGAGTATTTGTTTTATGAGGGCCTTTAATGTAACTTCCTAGAACTATAGGGTTTTAGTTGCAAAAAAGAAGAGTTTCTTGGGTATTTTTTTTTTGTTGGATATATGCAATGTTGATTTTTCCAGCATCAGGGTCGGCAATCACGAAGAAAGCTTCTTGAGAAAGATTGAAGGTTCCACCGCAGCTCGGTGGGCAATAGTTCACAATCTTGACCACAACGCTTTGACCCTGCAAGACTTTGGAACACCCTGGTTCGTAGGACCAATGCAACGAACTCTGTACATTCTCTCACACGTTGCCCTATTGTTCGACTATTGAACCAATAAGTTTTGATTGTTATTCTTACCTTTGGAGATTGGTTTGTGAAGTTTGAGGTTACTGTTAAGAGCTCTTGGTGAGTTCTAGGTTGAAAACAAGTTCTAGGTTCGAATTTGCTGGAAAATCGCTGAATTGAATGGTTACAGTCCCAACTTCGAATGAGCATATCTTTGTCGTCCGGACTTCAATTCGAACAAATTTTATGTCACAATTGATGCTCCGGAAGTCTACTCTTCAATGGTGGTAGTCCCAACATCTAATTCTTATCCTATAAGTTTTTATAGCTAAAATACTAAAGGCTGGTTATAAGACTCCATACTAATTTGGAGTTTTAGCTAGGTTCTGACTTTTCCACTAGATTGGACCATTAGTTGAGCTAATGGGGAGAGAGAGGTGCTTGCCCACATTCCCCCTCCCCCCCACCCCCCCACCCATTCTATTTTAATTTTTCTAATTCTTTATTTTTATACTTACTTTATTTATTTACTTAATTTCATATCTTTATTTATTTAAGCACCACTTTTGAATTTTAATTTGGTTAACTCAAATTCTATTTTCAATTAGAATTGACTTTATGCTTAATAAATTTATATTTATTTTAATTAGTTAATTGTCTTAACAATGAATAATAAAAATAACTTCTAATCAACAATAATAAATTTAAACAAAATTTCATTTTATTATAATTGAGTACATATTTTCAAAACATGAAAATACATAAAAACACAAATTCTAATCAATATTTCCTCCAAATTCTGCTCCCGGTGCGCTTATACTCATTACTTCGTACCACAATTGCATACGTGTTCCATAACTAGCAGCCCATCCTTTAGCTTCGTTCGATGCATGTTCCTCCCCCCATATTGGGATGGGTGGTACAGGGTAATGAGGTTTTAAGAAAACTTGCATGAAGTGATGGTCAACACAGGCAATAGCAATTTTTCGGTGGTCTTCGACTGGAACTGGAGGGGATCTCACTGGCAAGTGTGTAAAACAACCGAAAACATTCTTCTCAAATGTATGCAATATAAGGTTGTACCTTGTTGGGATAACAACTCCCAAAGTCATAGCCTCCATCCAATGTGTCATTGGTGCCCTAGGCTCGAAGCAATCCAGTAAGTGTAGTAGATGATTTGCCCAATCATATGCTGGATAAATCACACTGTATAGATAATAATTTTGTCAAATCTCTTCAATAAGCTCCTCTCGTACTCGATTTCAATCATACTTTCCGCCACTAAGGCAATACTTGTCACGCCACTAAGGCAATATCATTTGCGCCACTAAGGCTATATTACTTGTAACGCTACTAAGGCCATATTCATAACGTCACTAATGCTATATAGCAATTAACTTCAAGCCAAGCATGATTATCACCATTTACCATTTTTCACAAGCTATACATATTACCATAATCTTTTGTAAAAATAGATACGTACACCCACCTGTATATGGCCTTAGAATGAGATTATAATGAGAATATTTAGAAGTTTAAATGTGCTCCATTGAATCTTGATTATAATTGTCTTATATGTTCAGGTAGGGAACGTGGTTTAGAAGTTCGGATTTGAGGTGAGAATGACTCTTACCTAAATTACATGAATTTTATAAAAGGTTTCAGTTCAAGGCTTTATTGAGCATGTTTGTACAATGATATGTGATCTCCATGGAAATCAGTGAAAGGTGGAAATGTTTTCCTATCTAGCAAAGACATTCCTATAAAGTGACACAAAACGCTAGAGGTAATGCTAAGACGTCGAAGTTTATCCATTACTGGGGACGCCTGGTAGATCCACTAACAATGGGGAATGTGCTTTATATATCAAGGCTATATTTCTGTGATTTGTATCTCTATGCAATGTTTGTTTTATCATGTCCATGGAGAGCATGTAAATTATGTATTGGTCACTCATACAAGCGTTATCTTATGTGTTTTCTCCACCTTTCAGGATGTGAAGTGAAGAATAGATTGATATGGTTTCCTTTGTGTGGACTTGAAGCTTATGTAAGGAGCTGTACCAATGTTGTTTGTAGGGATGTTGTGTTTAAGATACTCTCTTTTGTCATTCTTGTCATAACTAGGGACATTTGTAAAGTTTTAGGTTATGCACAGCTCTGGGGTGTTATTGGGAGTTATAATTCTTTTGTAACATAAGTTGTCGCTACATTGATCATTATAGGATATGCTTCTGTTGGTTGTATTATCGTCCTTTTCAGTTATATGATTATGAGTTCATGTGTGTTTGAAATGACCTTGGTGAAGGTTTCATTGACGCTTTGTGGTGACTAAGACCTATAGGGATGGGTCAGGGTCGTTATAGAGTTTTTTGGTATCAATTCGGACACTTAGTTAAGAAGAGGGTATAGAGAAAATGGTTGCTGGTGTTTAATTTTATGGGCATCTCTATACAAAATACTCACATGTATGAATTTATGTGTTGTATGCCAGGTTCGCCTAAAAAGAAAATAATGTGGAGGTGTGATCTATCAACATGCTTAGTGAATGCTCTTATCCATAATGAGAGAAGCAGTATGATAAGTGCTTAAAAATGAATTAAGTGATAACATTTAGCTCAGCAAATAACTTCCAACTTCTTTTATCAACTCATACTAATTTATAGGCCTTTGGCCATGGTTTTATCAACACCAATATAGTACTCGTTACACAACTAAGGCAATATTCATATTCACGTCACTAAGGCGATATACTTTCCGCCACTAAGGCAATACTTGTCACGCCACGAAGGCAATATCATTGCGCCACTAAGGCAATATCATTGCGCCACTAAGGCTATATTACTCGCAACGCCACTAAGGCCATATTCATAACGTCACTAATGCTATATAGCAATTAACTTCAAGCCAAGCATGATTATCACCATTTACCATTCTTCACAAGCTATACATATTACCATAATCTTCTATAAAAACAGATAAGTACACCCATCTCGAGGCCCAACAAAAAGGTAACAACATGAACTCACTCCCTATGTGGAGTCGCGGTGCTCGTTGCCGCTTCCGAACCTGGCATACAACACATAAATCCATACATGTGAGTATTTGGTTACGAATATTGCCTTAGTGGCGTAACAAGTACTATATTGGTGTATGTTGATACAACCATGGCTTAGTATGAGTTGATAAAAGAAGTGGGAAGTTATTTGCTAAGCTGAATATTGTCGCTTAATTCTTTTTAAGCACTTATCTTATTGCTTCTCTCATTATGGATAAGAGTATTCACTGAGCATGTTGATGGCTTACACCCCCACAGTGTTTTCCTTTTAGATGCAATGCAAGAGATTCCAATCGTATCTCCAATGTCTCGATGTCCTAACTACACTACAAGAAAAATTGCATTGAATGACGAATGAAAATCGTTACAAATTGTATGTTTTTCGTCACAAATAATATAGGTGACGAAAAAAATTTTGTCGACTAAAGATTGTCGAGGATTCCTACCTGGCGACGAAATCTATTTTTCGTCACCTATAGTGCCTTTTGGTGACGAAAAATTTCGTCACGGAAAAATGACTTGGTGACGAAATTTTTTTCGTCACCTATTGTGCCTTTTTGACGACAAAAAATTTCGTCACAAATTATTCCCTTTGGCTCGTCAAAGGTGACCCATTGGTGACGAAATATTTCGTCGCAAAAGACATTTATATGTGAAAAAATTTCTCACTTTCTTTGCTCCTGCTGGGTTTCGAACCTGAGTCTCCTAGATTTTGCACGCAAGTTTTAACCAACTGCACTACACAAACTTTTCAACATATGTTTGAAATATCTAATATATAACACATACATTTAACGTTAAAATATATTTTGAATGGCATTTTGAATCATTAAACATTAAAATTAGCAATTTTGATAAACATCAAAGTCGTAGTTCTTTATGTTATTGTTCAAACCCAATTTAAATTATCTCAATCGGAGTTCTGAGCAAAGAGTTATGCCCAAAATATATTTGGGGACAAAGCATAATTCATAAATTTCGTCACCAAAGGATAAATTTTTTGTCACTGAAAACGTAATAAGAAGACGAAAAATATTTTTCGTCACCAAATTGGTTCATTTGGCGACAAAATATTTTTTTCGTCACTAAATAGTTATCTTTGGCGACAAAAAATAATTTCGTCTCCTTTTTTACTCTTTTGGTGACGAAAATTTTATTTCGTCGCCAAATAGGTGCCTTTGGTGACAAAAATATCTTTTTCGTCGCTAAATAGTTATAATTGCTGACGAAATAATTTCGTCGCGGAAGTTGTTAAAACAGTGACGAATTTATTTTTTCGTCGCCAAATATACTCATTTAGTGACGAAATTATATTTTGTCGCCACTTTTTCGTCACTAAACATAATTTTTCTAGTAGTGCTATTACTAACCAAGACTCCATGGTCAAAATATAAAATTGGATAGCGAGTCTCCAAAGAACAATTACAAAATTTGCAATTTTGACAACGCCAGACCAGAAACTTTAAAATTATTTGAGTATTTGTTTTATGAGGGCCTTTAATGCAACTTCTTAGAACTATAGGGTTTTAGTTGCAAAAAAGAAGAAGAGTTTCTTGGGTATATTCAATGTTGATTGGGGAAATGTTGTTTTCTACAGCATCAGGGTAGGCAATCACAGAGAAAGCTTCTCGAGACAGATTGATGGTTTCAGCGCAGCTTGGGCAATAGTCCACGATCTTGACCACAACGCTTTGACCCTTGCAAGGCTCTGGACCAATGCAACGAATCCTGTACATCCTTCCACACGCTGCCCTATTGTTCCATATTGCATCGCTCGCTGCAGCGATCATGACGCCATTGTTTTGATAGCCATAGCATGAAGAAGCTGGAAAAGAGAGAACACTTTTTTTAACATTGTCTTATTAAATTTTGAAAACCCAATTAGATAACAAAACTACAGATTAGATTAATTATTAAACATTGTAAATATGTGAAATTAACTTCTGAGACAAGTAATGCTAGCTCAATATTTTGAATTAGAAAAAGTTACACAAAAAAAAAATAAAAAAATTGACGTGCCTAAGTCGCAACAAATTACTTTAAAAAAAAGAACCCATCAAAGTGCCTTTCAATAACAAAAATAGCCATGACATATTTGCTCTCCCGCAAATTCGGATTATCATATGCAAAAGAATATATAGCAGTTATTTCACTTATAATTGTTCCATTTTGCAAATCATATGGATTTCACATCTGTAGAGAAATTAGCAAAATCGCAATACATACAGCGTGCAAAAGAAGTGAGATTTTAACTTGATTTTCCAAATGTGTAACTTAGTACAAAAAACAATAGCTAAGTATAACATATATTCATATCCTATGGTTATCAATGTTCTAATTTTGGTGACAATCCTCGAGACCCCTGCGACAACAGGAAACCTCAGTAGTCAGCTAATTAAATGTAATTCAAAACTAAATCAGACTTCACCAACCCAACAATTGAAATATATGTATTTGATAGTATAACACTTATAAACTTACGGACGTATAGTGGTTTGTAAAATCTAGCAGTCCCTGTAGCCGCATATGCAACATGGGTATATTCAATGTTGATTTTTCCTGCATCGGGGTCGGCAATCAAGGAGAAAGCTTCTTGAGAAAGATTGATGAAATTTCCAGGACAGCCTGATGGGCAGTGTTCCACAATCTTGACCACAACGCTTTGACCCCTGCAATGCTGTGGAACACCCTGGTTCGTAGGACCAGTGCAACGAACCCTGTACATCCTCCCGCACGCTACCCCATCGTTCCATATTGCATTGCTCGCTGCGGCGATCATGACACCATTGTCTTCAAAGCCATAGCATAAAGAAGCTGGAAAAGAGAGAGCACTTTTTTTAACATTGTCTTATTAAATTTTGAAAACCCAATTAGATAACAAAACTACAGCTAGATTAGATTAAAAATTAAACATTGTAAATATGTGAAATTAACTTCTGAGACAAGTAATGGTAGCTCAATATTTTGAATTGGAATATTGGATAATGCTACGCAAAAAAAAAATGACGTGCCTAAGTCGCAACAAATTACTTAAAAAAAAAAAACCCATCAAAGTGCCTTTCAATAACAAAAATAGCCCTGACATATTTGCTCTCCCGAAAATTCGGATTATCATATGCAAAAGAATATATAGCACAGTTATTTCACTTATAATTGTTCCATTTTGCAAATCCTATGGATTTCACATCTGTAGAGAAATTAGCAAAATCACAATACACACAGCGTGCAAAAGAAGTGAGATTTTAACTTGATTTTCCAAATGTGTAACTTAGTACTAAAAAAAACAATAGCTAAGTATAACATATATTCATATCCTATGGTTGAGATCACCAATTAATAATCATAATATCAATGTTCTATTTTTGGTGACAGTATCCCCGAGACCCCCGCGACAACGGGAAACTCCAATAGTCAGCTAAGTGTAATTCAATACTAAATCAGACTTCACCAACCCAACAATCGAAAGATATGTATTTGATAGTATAACACTTATAAACTTACGGACATATGGTGATGTGTAATATGTAGCAGACCCTGTATCCGCATATGCAACATGGGTAAGGGAGAATACTGCGATGCTCACAATTGTCAAAACTTCTTTGTTCCGTGCCCTAAGTGAACAAAATGGCTGTCCCTTTTATCTACATCTACATCTACACTACTTATAAAAGAGTGGAGTGTTTATCGACTTTTTTTTGTTCCCAAACTACCCTTCTCTATTTTAGTTCCCAGTTCCCACGGAAAAGAAATTGCCACATACCTACCAGATCCAAACAACACCGTCTATAGCCAACCGACAAAGGCTTACGAACAGATTTGAAGCGCCGATCAGTGATGGCCTCCCCAACGGAACTCTCCCCCCTGAACTCTCTCCCGTTTCTAAACCCATCCCCGGACGTTGACATACACGACATCTATGTTTTGCCATCTCCATCTCACGGATGGAGATACGAGAGCCCTCACTGAGCAGCCGAAAGACCGCTGTTACAACTTTCGCATAGTAAGTTTAAGCAAATCCATCGTCCATGTGCCCATGGCCATTATTTGTAACCATCAAGATTGATGTGGGAGTCATGCAACCCATAATCGTCAAAAACATCTCCATCAAAAATTACACCCATCTATGCACGGACCTATCAGTGACAGGATAAGAAACGCAATGGTCAACTGTTCGATTCTATTCCTGAACGCTTTTGGGAGGTGTTTCCTCTTTCCATTGGTCCATTGTAATATTCAGCACTGTTAATGTAGTCTAGCATTTTAAAGTGACGAGGGGAGCACACTATGTAACAAAAGGCTCAATAGGATCTCGTATCTATAAAATGTACCAACAAACAATAATGCTATCCGCACATACTCCACACACAGATCTTGCCCAGCAAATGAGGTGGCTGGCTGAGTTGGGAATCCCGTACGTCCTGACCGGAGAGAGAATAAGTTAATGTGCTCGTAAGTTGGTACAGACACCCCTAATTGTCGAATAAAGAGAATTAAAACGTTGGAAAATTAGGAATGGGATGACATCAAAGCTCACGAGTCATGTTCCCTTGGGCAGAAGTCAAGGGGAAACTACCTATGCCAATAAAACAATTCCTTCCACAAGTTATGCCTCCTTTTTCTTTTATGTCTCATTCGTGTCAACTTCGCCAGTTCTATATCCCCCTTTCACACGTTCAAATCAAAAGATATGAGCCATGACAAACTGTTGGACTTGAGTTTGGAGACCCCACTAGTGCCAAGGGTGGAATCTAGAATTCAAAATGCCATGGGTTAATAAAAAAATTAATAAACTAATATCATAACTACTAAAGAGTAAGGCTGAAAAAATGCTGATTACTCTTGCAGCAATTTCTACTAAATTCTTGAAATGATTTTTTTTTTTAAAATTTTTGACAAACAAGTGTTCATGGCAGTTTATGCGCACATCGACTAATTCTAAAGAATCATAAATCCAAGGGTGCTATTAGATTTTTTACTATACAAATAGTTAAAATAAAGCGAATTCCTTTTGGAGAGGATGGGAAAAAAAAATCATCAATAAACAGTAAATGAGAGTGCCTACGACTTGTTCAAAACAAGGTAGCAGCAGTCAAGGACCAGTTTTGAAACTATATTAGAGCTGTGATATGCATTAGGGAATAAGCGCAGTGAACGACGGAGAACCGTTCATTGTTTAGATGACATCCGAGCTGTCGAATGTACGATCCAACGGCTGTCGTGTTGTGCACAACATGCATGCTGTGTGCAGAAGTGCACAACATCCGTGCCCCCAGGTTCAATAGATAGAATAAGGATGTGCGTATGAGTGGGGGCATAGAAACATTCACAAATCACAAGTGGAGGAGACCCACTTATTATAGTGACAAATCGATCTCTCTACTGGTATTAATCTTGTTTAACAAGTCAAGTCAATAAATATGAGCGGGACTTGAGCCAAAGTAGTGGGACAACGCTGCATGTGATTCGACATAGAGCCAAAAGATTTGGGCAATAATTCTTCCTAGTGGGGCACATCAGTACTTTACGACCGCGTGATGGAAATGGAAAGCGAGGAATTGAAATCAAGGAGTTTAATTTTGTTCGGTTAATTTGGTCCGATTTGGCACTAATTTTGTCACTAAATTGGTTTACACGGTTTTGAAACCATGTAACCTGAAACTAGACCTAATGACTTCGGTGTTGGTCTAGTTAAGTTATTCGATTTGATCAAATACACTCGGTTTATTCAGCTTTGAGCCATATATAATAAAGTTCTGTGACAAATACAAATAGATAAAATATTTAATTGAGTCTAGAAACAACTTCTAGGCAACTGTGTGCCTTAACTGTGTGCCTTGACAATTTTCAAAAAAAGGACCCCATAAAATGACATTAAAAAACTCTGAACTTATGAAGAGACGATTTCTATGTATGTATGCTAAATCCATCAAATCAAATCTTGGAGGTGCTCGTGCCCAAATCTTGGCCGTCTTTGGGTAAACATGATCAGTTGGTTGGTTCGGTGTAAGTTGCTCAAATTGTCCTTCATTTGGAAAATAGCTGAGGTAGCTAGCTATTACTCCACTTTGAAAAATCAAGGACAAAAGGAAATCCATCACATTTTTCTCTTTGATTTTTAGAATTTTATGATCTTTGAAAGATGGATTTGAGGAGTTGTCGGAATTGGCTTGCACTGGTGATAAGATTTGTGTTTTTTTTTTTTTGTAATAGGCAGGTTTGTGCTCAGTCACATAATCTTTTAAAATGACCAATGCTCGTGCTTTCAATTCTCGCTCTGTGTTCGTGCTCTTCATCCTCGCACTCATGATTTTTAGTTGTTTTGGAGGTTTTTGATAAACGCTTTCATGCTCGCACACTCGCCGCATGCATTTTATGTGACTTAGGGTTTGTGTATAGAAAGAATAATGTGTAATCTCAAAAACCAAAGAAATGAAGCCATGTGTCCCATAATATAGAAGCATAGGAAAGTAACAGCCATTATTTTCTCTCTAGAACTAAGAGCATCTCCAACACATCTTTATTTCGTAAAAATAGAGAATGGATGGATGTGACATATTGATGAGGGGAGATGCTATACTTTTTGGGAGAATCAATTTCAACAACACAGTCATGTTAAAAGACGAATGACAATTACCTCATGAATAACGCATGAATTGTCCGACTATACATCGTTATAAACAGATACACATATATATAAGAATGATGAGTTAACCATTGAGTTATCTTTTCAGTAGATAAGTAGATCTTTTTTGAGGCTTTGGAGATAAAAAAAAAAATTTTGGTAACTCAGAGCAGTGGCATAGTTAGAAATTTAGGTCGGTGGGGGCACCATTAAACGTGATCTTAGAATTTGTTATCTTCTACTTATAGTAAACAACCACAATATGAAAGAAATGAACTTAAATGCTATAATATAAATATTGATAACGAGTCTTTATGAAAAACAAATACGTAAAAGAGAACTTTTTTGGAAACTTAACAAAGATACTAGATGAGAGGAAAAATGTGTATAGTTTTTGACGACTTTTATAATTTGGGGTAAAATTAAAATTATTGAGCCAGTGGGGACCCGTGCCCCCACTGGTCTCACTGTGGCTCCGCCATTGACTCAGAGTGTTCGGATTAGCTTACTTCCACCTGATTAATCAATATTTAGGGACTAATCTCAAACATAAAAGTGCCAATCTCATTCTTTAAGTGTGAAGTAAAAATGGTAAAACAAAAAGGATAAAAATAAAGACAAAAATACACACAACAATGACGTGTCAAAAATAAAGACAAAAACACACACAGCAATCTCATACTTTAATGACTTGTTAAAATGAATGGGATTGTACGTTTGACAGACGCATAACAATGCTAAGAACTCCAAATGTTTGTACCTTCCATGAGATTAATGGATGAGATTTTGTATTGGATGGATGATATGGTCTTTATTTAATGAATGAATCTCTTATTTGCACGATATGAATGCGATTTTATGTTTTCAGTTTTGCACAATCTGGGCAATGGCAGATTTGTTCTATAATGTAGTGGAGGCATTTCTTTTTTTTTTTGGTTTGAGTACTGAAGAGTGAAGCCAATTGAGAGAGAAACAATCTCAGGGATCATAACATGGAAACAAAATATTTGGTGCGGTTATATCAATTATTAGGTACATTCACCAATTTAATAAAAAGAAGTTCAAGGGATAATCAAAAACATAAATAGATGCAAAAAAGTTCAGTCCCAACAGGCTCCAAGCATGATGTCCCACATATTGCACACTCTAAGCACAGCAAAACAGCTGCAATATTAAACACCAAATGCAGCACCCAGCAGTTTCAAAAATTAAATTACCAATTTCGAACTCCTGAAACACCATGGGGGTTCCAGAATCAATAAAATTATAATGGGATTACATACGTACAGGTGGTTATATCATTTTTATGTTAGTTGCCAAAGAAATTAAGCATGGGAACTCTCAGTACTTAGTATGTGTCCCGCCATATATAAAAGGAGATTTGTTAAAAACTAAAAAGAGATCGAAAATATAAGTAGAGATACTTTTGAGTTTTGATTCATTTAAGTAGACATTACTTACGCAACTTATTAGCCGCAAGATTATATGGATTGCAAATACAAGGGACTTGTACTCCATGTGGTGGACAACTAGGTTTGTCCTCACAATTTTACGTGTGGTTTGAAACCAGCAGCTCATGACTTGGTTCCTTAAGGCTCGACTTGAGCGGACTGGACTGCAACCTGACTTGATACCATTTGACGCAGCAAAATTTACAAAGAGTTTTTGCAAATGGAGATGTTTGATCTCAAACTTGACTAATCTTGAATTCCTCGATATTCCAAACACGAAAAATACTCAAGCAGCAGAGAGAAAAAACACAGATTTCCCCCGAATGGGCTCGAACCTTATCAGTGGGGCATCTCTAGTTTTGAAAATCCTTTCACATCTGTATCTAGTAAGCTATTTGTACAATTCCTGGAGAAAAATCCCTCTATATTGGAGACAAGCTTCACATGATTCCATTTATGTGTATGTCCTACCGAGGGAAAAGAGGAGAGCAGAAGTTCATATTTTATGGCAAAGAATGTGTTTTCAGAGATATTCGCTTCCAGCTGCAGAATTTTGTCATTTTAAAGAGCAATGATCCCTGGAGATCCGTGGATTTGACCTTTTCCCTATGGGCATTAAGGATGTGCTCTCCATTGTTGACTGCATATTTTTTGTTAGTAACACTTTTGTCAAGTGTTTGTCCGATATTGGTGTTTCTAGTCTCAAGGCAATGACGGGCTGTTGGATAGAGGGATGCATGGAATTGGAGGGTGTTTTTGACACAGGAAAGGAAGACGATATTGCTGCACCGGGGACTAAATTACAGTTTCTTGGGGTTTCAAATGCTATTAATTTACGAATGACACATGGTGGTCCGGGCTTTTCAGAACCAGGGCCGGCCCAACCCCAAGGCTCAAGAGGCCTGGGCCTTGGGTATCCAAAAAGGCCAAATTTTAGGGACACTCTACTAGTTTTTCCATTTGGGCTTGAGTAGAAGCCCTTTTTGGCCCAAAAGAAGGAAAAAAAAAGGGCCCATTCCAAGTTAAAATAGGTTGTGAGCCCACGGATCCAATGAGGCCCAAAAAACACACGGTGACATTTTTGTAAATAAGGGATCTAAGTGGTCCATTTAATTCAAACCCTTCTCAGCTACTCTCACCATCTCACGTTTTGCCCCAAAAAAAAAAACCACAACGAAGAAAAGAAGAACGAAGGGCTCTGAAATTGAAGTGAGACGCATCCAGTTTTTCGATTGCGCTCGTTTCGTCTCCTAATCGCTCATTCTCCATCCACAGGTTTCTTTTCCATCTTTTTGCCATATATATATATGGGTGGTTCCGGGGACCCTTAAAAAACCTTTAAAAAAATCTCTCAAGTTTCCGATCGAATATTGATGATCTGAGCCGCTCAATGTAATCAGGATGTGAATTTAAGGGTAACCGCAAAAAATCAGCAAAAAAAATTTTAGGGAAGGGATTCTTCCGAATGGTTTTTTATTGAACTTTTTTGAACGGTTTAATAAAAACTGCTCAAATCAAGACCTTCCTGGTTAGTTTTTTTGCCAATTTCTCGCGAGCACCCTTAAAATCACGTTTTGAACACATTGAGTGGCTCGAATCATCAAAATTTGATCGTGAACTATGAGATTAAGATTTAAAGGGTTTGTTTAAGGGTCTCCGGAACCGCCCCGATATATATATATATATATATATATATATACACACACGTATCTATTAATCTATGTTTGCATCTGCAGCTTGTTGTATTTGAGGTATTTTTTTTTTTATCGGAGCTTTCAAGAGTTGGTCTGCTCTAGGGTTTTTGATTCAAGTGGGTTTGGGTATCCTAAACCAAATTAGGAGTTGGAATTCAATACATGGGTTGAGAAGCTCCTAATTAACTCTTAATATGCTGGAATTGGTTTTGTTTTAGTTGAGATATCTCCTTTTTACGCTAGAATTAAAGCTCTAGAGATGTAACTTGTATGATGCTGAAGTTAGTTAATCTAAAGCAGTCTTTTAATGCTAGAAGTAACCTCTCTAGTTGAAGTAAATGACTGTAAAGTGCTGATATACATGCTGAATCGGTGTATTAGTATTAATCGCTAGAAACAGACTTTTGGATATTGTGCTCGCTTGGGAAGTATGTGCCAGAACCATCGCTTGGGAAGGGCACACATTTTTTGTTAGGTTTTGGGCACTAAAAACCCTTGAGCCGACCCTGTTCAGAACCTTACTTGTCAATGTCTTGATTGTTGTCCAAAGCTTTCGACTGTTTTTTTGTTTATCCCTGCTGCCAGAAAACCCAAGAGTTCTTCATGTCAGATTTTGCGATAAATTGGTGTGCATATTTGATATTGAAGAAAAATCGTCAGAGCCTGAATTACGAAACTTGGAGAAGCTGTATCTGTGGGAGCTTCCTGAGGTCAAGAGTATAGAATGCAGATTACCATCCCTTCAAACTCTAACAGTATGGGAGTGCCTGAAACTGCAGAAATTGGACGACACTATATAAGATTTGCAGAAAGCTTGCTGACCTTGTGCATTTCAAACGTTTTGATTTGAAGAGCATTAACACCGGAAGCGAGCAGCTTGATACTTTGATTCTCGAGAGTTGCCCGAAGCTTAAAAGCGTTCTATCTTCGAACAAGCGACCGACAAGTCTCAAAACTCTCAAAATCAGATCAAGCAACGAATTAAAGACTCTGTTTGGCGACAGCAGATGAACAATAAGGCAAATTATGAGATGCTGAACAACATGAGCCACCTTTTGCCGATCAAAAAGAAAATTACTAGCCATCTTTTGCTTCAGGTTTACTGTCAATCTTACTTTTCCTCCATGATTATTTTGTCCTATGTTTTCTCTCTATCCTGTTTAACATTTTTCTGTTCTCTGTTTTGCATATGTTCTGTAAGCATATAACCAATGCCGGCCCCGATATTTAGGTTGCCCTAGCCCAACCTTATGTTTTGTTGCCCATTTACAATTAAGTCAAACCAAAAAATATATATATACTATATAAAAGTACAAAAAAAAAAAATCAAAATTACATTGTTATTTTAGCTTGAATAGTATAAAAAAGTCAACATCAAAATGTAATTCCCGGTTAAAGTGTTTTATGATTAGTACGATCTGATTCAAAGAAAATAAATTCTTGTTACATTTTTTGAAGCAAAATTTTCAATTTAGTTATCGTACTTTACTTATCCAATAACTCCGGACCCGTTTCGTTAATTTTTTATTTTTGGGCTTTTTAGTTGATATATGTGAAGAGAATGACTTATTTCGAAAAACGTAAAAATTTAAAAAATACCTAAATGTCTAAAAATGTTTTTAGTAGAACAGCGTCTCATTTTCAATTGAGATCATGGCCAATCTTTTTAATCTTTCTTGCAAAATGGTAGTTTGAAGGTAAAAATAAAAATGTGTTAGCTCGCTCGATTTGTGACTTTTTAATCAAATGTAAGAACATATCACTTATACATTATTTTTGTGTTTGTTAAATCGGATATTTTCAATAAAGTAATTTGATTTTTGCAATATTATACATTGGGAGGAAAAACAAAAGGAGGTAGATCAAAAGTGGGAAAAAAAGCGGATCAAAAAAAAAAGTGGGAAAAAAAAAAAAGGGCCGTGGAAGGGCTAGGAATCAAAAGTAGAGAGAAAAATCGAAGTTGAGTGGAGAAAGAATCGAACTCGGTTCACGTGGGATTTTAACGGCTTGCGTGACCACTGCACAAAGGCTACTGCCCGTGCTAGTATGGGAAACGTTTTTATATATATATGTTACTTAAATTTTTTTTTTTTTTTGGTTGCCCCAGACTGGGGGGTTGTCCAAGACCGAGGGCTTGCGGGGCTTACCCCGGGGCCGGCCCTGCATATAACATTCTTGGTTTCCAGTTTCATTCCACTAACTCATATTCAAATCTTGCTTCAAGTTTGGTTCTTGGTAATCTTTGGAATCGGGCAGACTGCAGATGACAGTCCGTGCGATGGAAGTGTTGGAAAAGTGAATGGTCTGGGGGGTTATTTGGCATGCCCTAGCCAAAAACTTTCCCATATTCATGGTGGGGGTTACTCTCCTATTCATTGTGGGAGTTTTTTTTCCTTTCATTACTGTCATTCAATCCCGTATTCAAGTGGTGCATAATGACTAGGGTCCTTTGCTGCCTATATAAAGGACTAGTTCTTCCCTCAATTCTACACAAATTTTCACAGAAAAATCTACTAGCATTCTGATATAGTGTGAGAGAGAGACAGACGTTGAATTAGTTCGCCAAGACATTCTTCGGTGGTGTTTCGACGTTTGTGGTCCGAGCCGGATCAATCCTGGGAGACTGATGCCGAGTAACCTCAACACCCTCCGGTAGGTGGTGAATCTGTTTTAAGGACACTGTGTGAAACACAGGTTTCGGTTCACAAATTCATTCTGTATTTCGGTTTGCATTTATGTTTTGTAATTTCATTATGTTGTAATTCTGTTCGTATATAAATGTAATAGAATTCGTTCTTTGGATTCTCGATTGAAACATTTTGGATAACAGGAAGTCCATCAAATACAAAAGATTTGATTTCCTTCCATTTTTTAAATAGACACTCGATAAATGGGGATACACTTATATGTGTGTTTTATCTTGGAATTTGCTAACACAAAGAGACTGTGGCCTATGATCCTAACACACCCAAAAAATTTCTAGTATAATCATAGCATTTTTTTTTTAAAACAATTATGGCGGCATTCGTCACCACTTGTCGCCTTGCTCACTTGCACCACTGAGAAATATGAACAATCCATTAAAATGAGAGAGTACAAGATATCTTTACAAACATGCATGTATACCACGAACACAATAAAAAGAAACCCAAAACACAGATAAACAACACCACAAGACAGAGATAAACAACACCACCACCTAAATGAGGAGATACGTAACAGAAATAACCTAAGAAATCTTCATCAATTTCTCCCACTCATACGAATGGGAGATCACTTAATAATATATGAGGAACCTTTCTACTTATTGTCAATTACTTTTTAGATGAATATAAAATTTTCATATAGTATATATCAAATTAGGCTTATGCCATCTCCAAATTAAAAATTGAGAAAAATCTCACACTCCACAATGACAAAACCCAAACAGAGGATGAACAAATATAGACAAAAACAAGTGGATACAAGTGACAGACTTAAATGCGGCTGCACGTGAGAGAGCGTGTTAGAGATTAAGCAAAGACTAAACACAACCCTTTCTCTCTCTACTTAACAAACCAACTAACTAAAGATTCTCTTTCTAAGCAAAGGCACACACCA
>BPLS01000526.1:496412-535678 GCA_019656275.1 Rhododendron kiyosumense
CAACGCAACACGTGAATTTAGCCTAGTGCCTCTCACCAATAAAAATTTGCCCCACTGACGCACGATTCTTCTCTCTCCGGACACAGCTTTCTCTCAAAAATCAAGTGCTCCAAATTACAATCCGTTTGAATGAGTGAGAAGATTTTATTTTATTTATCATTTAATTCTAAAGGGTCATAATTAAATTTTGATTATAGGGCTCTCATTGATTAGTCCTAAAAAAATCGTAGAATCAAATATCTTTTAGGACTAACCAACGAGAGAGCTAAAGTCAAAATTTAATTATAACCCTTTAGCATTAAATGATCAGAAAAATAAAATCATTTCACCCATTCAAACGGATTGAAATTTGGAACACTTAATTTTTCAACATGTACTTTATATATTAAAAAATATGGTTAAAAAAATTAAATATTCCAAATTTCAATCCGTTTGAACCGATAGAAAGATTTTAGTTTTCTGATCATTTTATCCTAAATGGTCATAATTAAATTTTGAATATAGTGCTCTCGTTGATTAATTCTAAGAAAATCATAGAATCAAATATCTTTTAGGACTAACCAACGAGAGTCTAAGAGTCAAAATTTAATTATAACACTTTAGAATTAAATGATAAAATAAAATAAAATCTTCTCACCCATTCAAACGGATTGAAATTTGAAACACTTAACTAAATTTATCGAAAATAAATTAAGCCCATAGTACACGTGTTGCCCACGAATAATTTCTCCCCCGCCCCCCCTCCCCCCCCCGCACTTTTTAAATTTCTTTTCTTATTTAATTACTTTTATTTTATTTATTTAATTTCTATAAATACACCCTATTTATATTAAAAAATATAATTCAAGAATTAAGTGTTTCAATAGTCGCGATTATACACCCGAATTTACCACCGACCAGGTTAGTTTTTACTGTTATTATTTTGCATATTCGTTATTTATGTTAAGACTGGTTAATGTTGTACTTATACAAATTCGTTTTTTATTTACATAGATTTTTGAAAGTAGAGAAGACATGTTAGGTTGGGTGCGGAACGTTGGTCTAAAATATGGTATTGTGATGGTTATTTTAAATTCTGCTAAGTTAAAAGGCAGTAAGCTGCCGAAATGAATTCTTGGTTGTGAAAGAGGAGGAAAGTATGAACCGCCATGGTATATGGTTGAAGGGCAATCTTTGCAAAGAAACACTGTGACTAAAAAATGCGATTGTCCATTTCAACTGCGAGGTATACCACAACATCTAAACGGTATCAGGTGGGGTTTAAAGATTATTTGTGGTGTCCATAACCATGCATTTGCAAAACATATTGACGGCCACAAGTACCTGTCAAGGCTAAAATCAATAGAGAAATAATTTGTGGCCGACATGGCTAATAGCACCACGTCTCGTGAGATTCTTAATATTTTGAAGCAAAAAGACCCGTCAAACACTACTGGAATCGAGAGCGTTTACAATGCCCTTTTTTCAAACAAAGCAGCCAAACTGGATGGTTTAACTCATATTCAGTATGTCATACATCAATTACTTCAGAACGAATATCTCCATCAATTTCTTACAAATCCAGATACCAACGAAATCACAGATATTATTTGGGTTCATCCTATGAGCCTAGAGCTATCTGTCAACTTTTCATCCGTATTGATCATTGATGCCACGTACAAGACCAATGGATATCGAAAACCAGTATTGGAGGTTGTGGGTATCACATCCACATGGCGAACTTACTCGCTTGTGTTCGCATATCTTAATAATGAGAGAGAAGAGACACTGACATGGGTATTGGATACTTTAAAAAACTGGATGCTTCAAAAGGGGGCATCGTTGCCATTGGTGTTTGTTTCAGATCGGGATTTAGCACTTATGAATGCCATTGAAGCATGTTTCCCTATGGCACGTCACATCCTGTGTATTTGACACATAAATCAGTGCGTCATGAAGAACTGCAGCCGTCTGCTTGGTCCGGAATGGAAGCGCTTTTGTATGTCATGGCACTCACTTATCAATTCATCTACACATTCGTCTTTCGAACAGAAGTGGCAAGCCATGTGCGACGATTTTCGCCAATTTCCGGCTGTCACAACTTACTTGTGGCAAACATGGTTAAGGTCGTATAAAGAGCGGTTTGTTTCAGCATGGACAGATACATATATGCACCTCGGAAGCAATTCAAGTCAAAGGTATAATCACTTTTTAAATTTACTATTAAAATTTTGTGCATTTCTCTGCTACACTAAAGAATACTTTTTGATACTTTCCTATTTAAACACAGTGCATTATTCTATTACAGGGCAGAGTCTGCATATGCAAGGCTAAAGCTATATTTGGGGGATTCTATGTCATCGTTGCAAACCTTTTTTGATAAAATAGAAAAGATGTTGAAAAATCAGTTCGGGAAAATTAAGAAGTCGTTCGAGAAATCTATGAATATTTCATGCCACAAACAATTACGTGATGACATTTTTGATCAGGTAAGGTGTCGCATTTCATTAGAGGCAATGGAGTTCATACATGTTCAGCCACAAAGCGCTTTAGAAGTATCCCCCCCACATTGTTGGCTTTTGCAACTATACGATCAAAATCACACAAGGATTGCCATGCATGCATGATCTTGCATATTATCGTTCCATTTCCATTCCAATTCCACTATGCAGTATCCATGCTCATTGGATTAAGTTGTCTATACACGCAACCGAGTTTAATGAGGAGGGAACACCACCTGACAGAACGTCTCAAGTAGTTGAGATATTAGATGGGATGGATTCACGTATGCGAGAGCATATCATAAACAGGTTTATCGATATGGCAAATCCATCTCGTAGCACAGTTCGACCTCCATCGTACAACACAGAACATAGAGGTCGACCTGCAGGTAGAGATGATCAAAGTAAACGTTGCATACCTTCTTTCTCAGAAGCATCAACTTCAGGATTAAGGACTGCAGCATCACGAGGGAGAGGGAGAGGGAGACGTGGGAGGGGTTTAGGGGTTCACAACATTCAATTTACAGTTCGACCTATCCCTGATCGCTACATTGAGCGACTACTTCAGGCTTATCAGCGTTATATTTCCCACACTGTTGACGTGCTTAGTGATGGTCATTGTGGATTCAGGGTGATAGCTGTACTAATCGGGTATGGTGAAAATAATTGGAGTCGAGTATGAGAGGAGCTTATTGAAGAGATTCGACAAAATTATGATCTATACAGTGTGATTTATCCAGTAAATGATTGGGTATATCATCTACTAATCTTACTGAATTGGTTCCACCCTTCGGTACCAAAGGGCCATTGGATGGAGGCTATAACTTTGGGAGTTGTCATCGCAACAACGTACAACCTTGTATTGCATACATTTGATGAGGATGTTTACGGTTGTTTTACTCATTTGCCATTGAGGTCCCCCCCAGTTCCAATCGAATACCGTCGGGAAATTGTTATTGCTCGTGTTAACAACAATCACTTCGTGCAAGTTTTCTTAGAACCTTTTTACCCTGTACCATCCATCCCAACATGGTGGGATGAGCATTCATCGGACGAAGCTAAAGGATGGGCTACCAGTTATGGAACACGTTTGCTATTGTGATACGAAGTAATGTGTATAGACATGCCGGGACCAACATTTGGAGGAGATATTGATTTGAATTTGTGTTTTTATATATTTTCATGTTTTGACAATATGTACTCAATTTTAATAAAATGAAATTTTGTTTAAATTCATTATTGTTGATTAGAAGTTATTTTTATTTTTAAATTCATTAATAAAATGAAATTTTATTATTCATTGTCAAGACTAATTAAGTAATTAATTAAAATAATATAAATTTATTAAGTATGAAGACAAATTTAATTGAAAATAGAATTTGAATTAACCAAAAAAAGAAGAAGGGAGGTAAATGGAAAAGGAAACAAATAAAGAAAATAAATGAAAATTAAAAAAAATTCAAATGAAAAGAAAGAAAAGGAAATAAAGAGGAAAAAAAGAGAAAAAAAACAGGAGCAAACTGAAAAATTGGGAGGAAAAAAAAAGAAAAAAAAAGAAAAAGAAGCAAACTGGAAAACCGAGAGGAAAAAAAAAACAAAAAAAAACAAGAAAAACAAGCATTGGAAAACTGGGAGGAAAAAAAAGAGAATGGGGGGGGAGGGGGAGGGGGAGGGCGTGGGTTGTGGGAGGTAAGGGTAAATGCGAAAATGGCGTGTGGGGTCCGGAGGGTGGGGTGTAGGGGGGGAGGGGAAAAGCAGGTCTCAGCCAATAAAACCAAAGAAGTCATTGATGGGACCCGGGGTTTGTCCTGTGCGGCTAATGTGAGCCGGTTCAAGATTTATTTCGTGATGGAACTGGATTTGAATTGTTCAATGTACATTTGTGCCAAATAGGACCGTAAATGAGTTAAACCAAGCCGAATTTTATCAAGCTTAAACTTGTCTTGTTTATTGAACGAGTCCTTATCGAGCCAAGCTTGACAAAGCTATGAAAAACCTTCACTTTATATAGCTATGAAAAATGCTGATTACTCTTGCAACAATTTTTACTAAATTCTTCGAATGATATTTTTTTTTTAATTTTTGACAAATAAGTTTTTATGGTAATTTATGTGTACATCGACTAATTCTAAGGAACCATAAATCCAAGGGGCGCTATTAGATTTTTTACTATATGGCAATTAGTTAAAATTAAGCAAATCCCTTCTGGAAAGGATGGAAAAAAAATCATCAATAAACAGTAAATGAGAGTGCCTACGACTTGTTCAAAACAAGGTAGCTGCAGTCAATGCCCAGTTTTGAAACTATATTAGAGCTATGATATGCAGCAATGGGGAATAAGTGCAGTGAACGATGGAGAACCGTTCATTATCGAGATGAGATCGGAGTTGGTTTGAAGCATAACTCGTGAGCTTTGATGTCGTCCCATTTCTAATTTAATTTCCAACGTTTTCTCTTTGTTCGGAGATCATCGATATTTGGACCAACTTACGAGCACATCAACTTATTCTCTCTCCGGTCAGGACCTACAGGATTTTTGGACCAACTTACGAGCACATCAACTTATTCTCTCTCGCAGCCCGATTTTTCAAAAATTGAATCCAAATTAATTGTATGGAAAATAAATCTACTAACCAACCGGACAAAACCTCGGGCGCTAGTTTTCCAACGTTGTACTGATTACTAGAGTTGATGGAAAGACCATGTGTTGATCAACCCACTAGTCAAGGTCAAGCCCATAAAACCAAAGAAGTCATTGATGGGACCCAGGGTCTGACCTGTGCGGCTAATGTGAGCCGGTTCAAGATTTATTTCGTGATGGAACCGGATTTGAATTGTTCAATGTACATTTGTGCCAAATAGGACCGTAAATGAGTTAAACCGAGCCAAATTTTGTCAAGCTTAAACTTGTCTTGTTTATTGAACGAGTCCTTATCGAGCCAAGCTTGACAAAGCTATGAAAAACTTTCACTTTATATAGCTATGAAAAATGCTGATTACTCTTGTAGCAATTGCTACTAAATTCTTCGAATGATATATTTTTTTTAATTTTTGACAAATAAGTTTTTATGGTAATTTATGTGTACATCGACTAATTCTAAGGAACCATAAATCCAAGGGACGCTATTAGATTTTTTACTATACGGCAATTAGTTAAAATAAAGCGAATTCCTTTTGGAGAGGATGGGAAAAAAATCATCAATAAACAATGCCTACGACTTGTCAAAACAAGGTAGCTATAGTCAAGGCCCACTTTTGAAACTATATTAGAGCTGTGATATGCAGCATTGGGGAATGAGTGTTGTTCGTCCAAATAACAACCCAAGAGGAGGGTGAATTGGGTATCTCAAATATAACGCGGAATTTTAAATGCCTTGTTCTCTTTCAAATTCAAAAAGAATTTTTCAAAAAATTCTCCCTAGATTCCACCTAGATTCCCCCTACTTCCAACATTTCTTTCTCTATCTCTCTCCACTTATTATCTCTACAATTTTTCAAAAAAATTTTCAAAAACCAAACCAAACAAGGAGAAAACCTAATTACAATCTATTCAACCACAATTCCAATATCAATGATATAATATTCTTCTCATGCAATATTGATATGCAAAACTGAAAATAAAGAGAGTAGGGAAGAGAAAATCAAACGCAATAATTTATAGTGGTTCGGTCTGCAACTTCACGGCCTAATCCACTCTCCAAGTGTCCAACTCGGGATTTGCTGCACTATCTCTAATAGTTACAATCTTCTAACTTCGCGGGTGCTAGACAACCTTTACAACGAGTAATCTATCCCCAATCTCTCCGACTAATTTTGACTCCGGTGCTAGTAACACCTAACTACCAAGTGATTTTCTCTCCAAAACCACTCACAAAAAGATAAACTCTCACAAGAGTATGAATAAGGGTGTACAATCCCTTTTACAATAAGATCCAAGAAACAACGCTCAAGCTAGTGTAGATATTCAAGATGTAAGCGTAGAGTTTGATAGAGATTTGCAATTAAAAAGCTCACTGAATTATTTCTCCAGAGATGTATATTTTGTCTTCTTTCTTCTACTGTGTTTATCTTCAAGACCCAATATGAACGTTAGAAATTTCTACTGAGCGTTGGAATCAATTAGCTCCATAATCTTGTCTTATTTACTCCTTTCCATCTTCCTCTTGATTTGTTCTTCAACCAAGCTTCTTCTTTCCTTAAGGGGCTTTACTAGCCGTTTGAAAATTGAGAGAATAGACTTTCCAAAGCAACAAGAGCTGGTCCTTATTTCCAGAATTTCCATTGAGAGCTCTTTGACTATTAATTGGAGATAATGGTTGCATCTTTTTCTCACATGGAAGGTCCTTTTCCATGGAGAAAGACTTGTTTCTCTTTCTCGATGTAGATGGAAAATTCTTCCTCTTGTATCTTCAATCTAATCCCATCAATTCTTCTTTCCCTTTTTTCTCTTCAAAACTTGATTTCCATTCCTCTGTAAAACAATCAGACGTTGGCCTTGGTTTAGGAAAAATACTATCATGTACCAAACACCTCCTGATGTAGCATTTAGGGTTTTCGAGAGAATATCAGATTTATCCTTGGGCTTGCATGGGGGAACTTGCTCATAAGTCCCTACATTAATAATTAATAACCAAATTAGCCCCAATAAAAATATATTATTCCAACGAAACTCAATAGACTAATTGACGTATGTTTGTTATCATCAACATCTAAAATTATGGGACTAACAAGTGTAGTGAACGATGGAGAACCGTTCATTGTCGAGATGAGATCCGAATTGGTTTGAAGCATGACTCGTGAGCTTTGATGTATTCCCATTTCTAATTCAATTTCCAACGTTTTCTCTTCGTTCAGCGGTCAGCAATGTCTGGACCAATTTACGAAACACATCGACTTATTCTCTCTTCGGTTAGGACTTATGGGATTCACAATAAATTATTTTTTCGCAGCCCAATTTTTAAAAAATCGAATTCAGATTAATTGTACGGAAAATAAATCTACTAACTAACCAGACAAAACCTCGGGGCCGCTAGTTTTCTAACGTTGTACCGATTTACTAGAGTTGATGGGAAGACCATGTGTCGATCAACCCACTAGTCAAGGTCAAGCCAATAAAACCAAAGTAGAACCAAAGATGGGACCCGGGGCCTATCCTGTGCGGCGAATGTGAGCCGGTTCAAGATTTCTTTCGTGATGGAACCGGATTTGGAATTGTTCAATGTATATTTGTGCCAAGTAGGCCGTAAACGAATCCAGTCGGGCAAAATTTTGTTAAGCTCAAGTTTGCCTTGTTTACTAAATGAGTCCAAAATTTAAGCTCGAGCTCGACTCGAGTCTTAACGAGTCGAGCTCTTATTGAGCCAAGCTTGACAAAGACATGAAAAATCTTCACTTTATATAGCTATGAATAATGCTGATTACTCTTGCAGCAATTTCTACTAAATTTTTGAAATGATTTTTTTTAAATTTTGACAAACAAGTGTTCATGGCAGTTTATACGCATATCGACTAATTCTAAGAAAGCATAAATCCAAGGAGCGCTATTAGATTTTTCACTATAAAACAAATAGTTAAAATAAAGCAAATTCCTTTTGGAGAGGATAGGAAAAAAAATCATCAATAAACAGTAAATGATAGTGCCTCCGACTTGTTCAAAACAAGGTCACAGCAGTCAAGGTCCAGTTTTAAAACTATATTAGAGCTGGGATATGCATTGGGGAATAAGCGCAGTGAACGTTAAAGAATCGTTCATTATTGACATGAGATCTAAACTGTCGAATGCACGATATAACTGCTCTCTCGTGTTGTGCACAACACGCATATTGTGTGCATAAGTACACAGCATGCCCCCGGGTTCAATAGATAGAATAAGGATGTGCGTATGAGTGGGGGCATAGAAACCATTCACAAATCGGAAGTGGAGGAGACCCACTTATTATAATGAGATGACAAATCGATCTCTCTACTGGTATTCTTTAGGGGTGTTCAAGAAAACTGCCCCAATTGTAAAATCGGTTCGAACCGGACCGAACTATCCTATTTGATCCAACCGGTTCTGCGGTTCTACGATCAAGTTATGGTTTCAAAAAAATAAGAACCGTTAATTTTGGTTCGATTACTAGTTCTCAATTAATGAACTGCGGTTAGAACCGAACCGGACCATTTAAAACTAAGATAAATATAGATATACATATGTGTGTGTAATTAAATATGTATTTGAATTTAGATGATTAATCTTTTCCTTACTAAACTTAATTTATTTAGAGATGAAATTTCATTTATTAGGAAAGTTTTTATTTTCTTCCTTCATTTCCTATTCCAACAGATTATCTTCATATTTCTTTAATTTTATGAGTTTATTTTTATGAATAAGTGTTTGGATGCTTATTGGATAGAACCAGAACCGAACCAAAATCGGACCGGTCTTGCGGTTTGGTTCTAGTTAGGTTCCATGCATATATTGGTTAGGTTTTGGTTCCCAATTTTCTAAAACTGTTTGAAATGGTCTGGTTACTAATTTTCTAGAGAACCGGACCATTCCGGACCGTGTACACCCCTAGTATTCTTCTTTAAAAAGTCAATAAATATGAGCGGGACTTGAGCCAAAGAAGTGGGACAACGCTCCATGTGTTAAACTTTTAGGTATCCCGGGATTCCAAGCTCCAAGGTATCCCCTCTGGTTCGTTTATCATTTTTTGGCCATTTTCTGATCACACATGAATGATCGATTTCGTTCATTTTGTAGAGTTTGGCAAGAACCTTAATCATGCCAAAAATTGTGTTCATCGGACTTTATTTTATACATGATCGACATACGTGAAAATTAAAGAAAACCAAACTAAGTCCAAAAATACACTGAATCAAAATCCAGTTTTGGTTTTTTTGCAATTTTCACATGTGCCGATGATGTATCAAATGAAGTCCGATGAGCACAATTTTTGGCATGATTAAGGTTCTCGCTGAACTCTACAAAATGAACGAAATCGATCATTCAAATGTGATAAAAAAATAACCGAAAAATAAGAAACAGACCGGAGGGGATACCATTGGGCTTGGTATCACCGGTATACTTAAAAGTTTCTCCCGGCATGGTGCTATAAAATTTGAACAATAATTGTTCCTAGTGGGGCACATCAGTAGTTTACGACACTCCGCTTGGTTCTCTTTGTTTGGAAGTACTCCCTTCGTCCCATTTTCATTGTCCTTTTTTGATATTCGTGAAGTTTTCAATCGCTTATATTTTTCAATGTGAATCTCCAAAAATATGCAATATGGATCTTATTTGATAGATTTCAATTTGTTCTATAATACAAAGATATCAAAATCATGAAAAATATTATAGATTGAAAGATATACGCAAGAGACAAAAAAGTGAAAAAGGAATAATGGACAATGAAAATGGGACGGAGGGAGTAACTATTTAACTTTTCGCATGGTTTTCAATAAATTTCTTTCTCTATCTCTCTCTACTAATTACCATTCAACTCTCAAAAATAACTTTCTAAGACTTAAACCAAACAAAGTGAAATCAAGGAGTTCAATTTTGTTCGGTTAATTTGGTCCGATTTGGCACTAATTTTACCACTAAATTGGTTTACACGGTTTTGAAACCGTATGTGTAACCCGAAATTGGACCAAATAACTTCGGTGTTGGCCTAGTTAAGTTTATTCAACTTTGAGCCGTATATAATAAAGCTCTGAGACGAATATGAATAGATAAAATATTTAATTGAGTCTAGAAACAACTTCTACGCAATCCGTGTGCCTTGACAATTTTCAAAAAAAGAGCCCCATAAAATTAAAAACCATAAAATGGCATTTAAAAACTCTGAACTTATGAAGAGACGATTTCTATCTATGGATGCTAAATCCATCAAACCAATGTTTGGAGGTGCTCGTGCCCAAATCTTGGCCGTCTTTGAGTAAAAAACATCAGTTGATTGGTTCGGTGTAAGTTTCTCAAATTGTCCTTCATGTGGAAAATAGCTGAGGTAGCTATTACTCCACTTTGAAAGATCAAGGACAAAAGGAAATCCGGCCGTCACATTTTTCTCTTTGATTTGTTAGAATTTTATGATCTTTGAAAGATGGATTTGAGGAGTGGTCGGAATTGGCTTGCACTAGTGATAAGGTTTGCGCTTCTTCTTCTTCTTCTTTTTTTTTTTAAATAGCCAGGCTTGTGCTTAGTCACATAATCTTTCAAAATGACTAACACTCGCGCTCTCAATTCTCGCTTTGTGTTCGCACTCTCAATCGTCGTATCCGTGATATTTAGTTGTTTTGGAGGTTTTTGAGAAACGCTTTCACGCTCGCACTCGCGTGCGCTTTATGTGACTTAGGGTTTGTGTACAAAAAGGATAATGTGTAATCTCAAAATCCAAAGAAATGAAGCCACGTGTCCCCTAATGTAGAAGCATAGGAAAGTGAACGGGCCAGTATTTTCTCTCTAGTACTAAGAGCATCTCCAACCCATCTTTATTTCGTAAAAATAGAGCTAGAATGGATGGATATGACTAGGGTTGCTGCAAACGAACCGAGCTGCTCGCAAGTGGCTTTCAGCTCGGCTCGTTAGTGGCTCATTCAAGCTCGGCTCAGAAGTTAAACGAACGAGCTCGAGCCGATTTTTTTAGCTCATTTTGTAAATGAGCTGAGCTCGAGCAAGGATAAGCTCGGCTCGAGTCGGCTCGCGAGTCGGGGTATACATACTTAAGTTTAAGATTTCTATTGTTTTTTCATAATTTTTTCTTTCCGTTTTCACTTTCCAGTCAACCAAGGGAGGGGAGAGCACACACACACACTAATACACTCCTGCTCCATAGGAAAATAAAAGATATATACCTTCATAATTAAAATATTTTTGGTTATATTAGGCCTTTGAGAGGATATATATACATTTTTCGTTGGTCCATTGAGGCTTGTGAACAAGCTCGAGCTCGAGCCAAGCCAAGGCCTGCTCGGCTCGAGCTCGACTCATTAAGTTTTCACTGAGCTCGAGTTCGTTAAAAATTTAATAAACAAGCTTAAACACTGTAAAGCTCAGCTCGGCTCGTTTGCAGCCCTAGATGTGACATATTGATGAGGGGAGATGTTGTACTTTTTGGAAGAATCAATTTCAGCACAGTCACGTTAAAAAATGAATGACAATTACCTCTCAAATAATGCATGAATCGTCTGACTACACATCTTTATAAACGGATGCGCATATAGTTTGGTTCTGTTTTTAATGCGGTTATCACATGAAATCAAAATTAGAACTGAACTGGCTAGTTTTTCAAAATGAAAAACGAAAATCACGGTTAAAACCAGCACCAATCGGTTCTATACTGTTTCGGTAACCAATAATTTGGATGATATTGTCATCTCTATTGGGAAATGAACCGAGGTAGATACTAATACAAAATAAGAATGATGAGTTAACCATTGAGTTATCTGTTCAGTAGATAAGTAGATCTTTTTTAGGCATTGGAGATTTTAAAAAAAAATCTGGTAACTCAGAGCAATGGCATAGTCAGAAATTTAGATCAGTGGGGACACAATTGAACGTAATCTTAGAATTTGTTATCTTCTACTTATAGTAAACAACCATAATATGAAAGAAATGAACTTAAATGATATAATATACATATAGATAACGAGTCTTTATGAAAAACAAATATGTAAAAGAGAACTTTTTTGGAAACTTAACAAAGATACTAGATGAGAGGAAAAATATAGTTTTTGAATACAAATTGTCACGACCTTTATAATTTGGGTTAAAATTGAAATTATTGAGCAAGTGGGGGCACAGGTGCCTGTGCCCCCACTGGTCTAGTCTCACTGTGGCTCTGCCATTGACTCAAAGTGTTCGGATTAGCTTACTTTCACCCGATTAATCAATATTTAGGGACTAATCTCAACAGAAAAGTGGCAATCTGATAAGCACCCGGAAATGGAATATAGGGTGCGCTAGTAACTAGGCTTAGTGTTAATTTAAGTGCTAATTAGTTGTTTTTAATGATTTTTGCTCGTAGAATGTTTTGGTGTTGTTTTGCAGGCGAATCGCCTAAGAAGGAGCTTTAATGGCCAAGGCGCAGCCCGGGCAAAAGACCAATGGCAAGGCGTGGCCAAGGCTGAAGCAGATGGCCAAGGCCTGGCCAAGGCTGAAGCAGATGGCCAAGGCGTGGCCAAGGCCCAGGCAAGGCAGAAGCACCGCCCGAGCAAGACGTAAGCAGCAAGCCTCCTATCGAGCTCGGCATCGATGGGATGTTAGAGTTGACATCGATGCCGAGGCCTTTAGAGCCCAGATCCTTAATGCAGTCGGCATCGATGGGATGTTTCTCTTGACATCGATGCCGAGCCCCTTAGTGGCCAGCGTATGGCCGTGGCCAGCGATGCCGAGCGCAATAGCGGAGCATCTTCGGAGAATATTCCGAACGGGGAATAAAAGGCATGATGTAATGAGATCCAAAAACAAGTAGTATGACGTTTTTTTGATAATTCTAGATCTAGGATAAATTTGCTTGCATTTATTTAGTGTTCTTGAGTGTTCTTGCTTTTCAGCCTTTGAATATTTAATTTTCTGTCTTAATTAGTTAGTTTTTGATATTGTCGCTTTAATTAAAGTTGTTGCTTTATTCCCGATCTATCTTAATCTTTAGTTTAATTCTAGTCTTGTCTTTTCAATTATGCTCAGTCAATTTTCGCTTGCTCTTATCTTCGTAGATATGCGTGAGTAGTTTCAAGGGTTGGGTCATGGGATGATTAGCATCCCGTGGCTTGGGCGAAAATTGCGTTTTTTCACCAATAATGCTTTAATTTCTAGATTTGAAAATTAATGTGGGGTTCGGATTCATTTGGGGAATTACCGAGGTGTTAACCTCTTTGATCATGTGTAGGTAGGAGCTTAGACTACCTACCACACATGATGCTTAGAGCTCTGTCGCTTGAGGGGTTCACCAAATAAGTTCTAGAGCTAGCTTGATAATCGGATCTCTTTTTCCCGGTTTTGATACCTATAATTGTGTATTTCAAATCGCGTGAATCGGTGAAAAGTGTGATTTAGGCCAAGTCATGAGAGCTAGGATTCCTAGACCTAACCTATCTTTTTCCTAGTTAATTCGTTCTTAATTTAGCCATTTTAATTCCACCGTTCAAAGTAAAACCAAGTTGACTGGCTAAAAGTCGAAAACCCTACTTACATCTACAAATCCGAGGCGAGCCATAAACTAATTCCCTTGGGTACGATCCCGGACTTCTCCGGATTATTTTGCTTCATCGATATTTTAACCCTACGATTGGGGTAATATTCTTCAACACGGAAGATAATGAAGCACAATCTCATTCTTTTAAGTGTGAAGTAAAAATAGTAAAACAAAAAGGATAAAAATAAAGACGAAAATATTCTCAACAATGACTTGTAAAAAATAAAGACAAAAATACACGGATGATGCTATGGTGTATCCAGTCATTTTGGGGACACCGTAATTTTTGGCATAATTTTACCATTAGGAGCATAACTAAAATCAATTACAAGCATAACAAAACCCAAACAAGGCATAATCAAGGAATATTCAAAAAATCAACCAATGCGTAACTAAACCCAACCCAGGCATAACAAATAAGTTATGCCTTGCTATGGTTTTGTTATGCTTGTAATGAGTTTTGGTTATACTCATAATGGTTTTGTTATGCCAAAAGTTACGGTGTCCCCAAAATGACCGGGGACACCGAAGTCATTCCCAAAATACACACAACAATCTCATACTTTAATTAAGGACTTGTCAAAATGAATGGGAATGTATGTTTGACAGGCACACAACAATGCTAAGAACACCAAATGTTTTTACCTTCCATGAGATTAATGGATGCAATTTTGTATTGGATGGATGATATGGTCTTTTTTTAATGAATGAATCTCTTATTTGCACGATATGAATGTGATTTTATGTTTTCAGTTTTGCACAATCTGGTCAATGGCAGATTTGTTCTATAATGTAGTGGAGGGCATTTCTTCTTTTTTTTTTTTTTTGGTTTGAGTACTTGATGTAGAACATGTGGAGGCCCAGTTCCATGATCAATTGGACCGAGCCAAGCCCCGAAAGTCCAAACGATGTTTAATTTCAGATTACCCAAATTGGTCAAATTCGGACGAGCTCGGAATAGGCCCAAACTTGGTGGGCTGACTTATTTTCGCATTCCGGTCCATACTCATCAACCTTAAAGGTTGATGATGAATGGTGTTTTTCGGCCTAATTCTTTCGTTTAGACTTTCAATTGCGTTATTTTGCCGTTAGAAAAGATTTGTTTCGTTAATAACTCTTAGATCGTAATTCCTTTTCAGTTGATTCTTTTTGGGAAAGTCTTGTTTTTCTTTCCCGTTTTCAATTTTAGGAAAAGCCCCAAATTATGGGACTTTTTATTTTCCAAGCTTATTTTTAGGATTTCTAGGGTTTTGCCTATAAATAGGTTTGTAACTTAGGGTTTAGAGAGCTTTTGATTAATAATATATATTGCAGAGAATTTCTCTTTCATTCTTGTGCGCAAGAATTGCTCGTTGCGACGGGTTGTTTATCTCGTTTGGATTAGTACGCTAATTAATCTCTCGTGAATTCCGCTGGGTCAGTACTGAAGAGTGATGCCAATTGAGAGAGAAACAATCTCAGAGATCATAACATGGATGGAAACCAATATCGTGAAACTTAGCAACGAACTCAGGTGTCTCCTGCCACTAGATCGATTCTTTCCCAAAGTGGGAGCTCCTACGCCACGATCACAGCGGCACACGTCATAATATTTCTATTATGAAGAAGCAGCTTCCCGCTTAGGAACGTTAATGCCATGTTCCTGTTGTTCGAGCTCTAACAAGGCTATAAATATCTTTTAACGTACCAATATATGTATATGTATGTATCTCCTTCATCCTCCCTGAAGTATAGTCAGCCACTTTGTTCTCTCTCTCTCTCTCTCTCTCTCTCTCCATTTTGTTGTTTTCTTGAAAATGGTACAAAAATTACTGGTAAATACACTTGAAACACTCTTTGAATTTTGAACTGGAGGATGATAATTTTCACTAGCATTTAACTTCACATATTTTGTTTCCCTTTGGCGGCAACTGATTCCTAGTTTTGGTTTGGCTTTCAGTGACACTAAAGATGATCGAAGAAAGAGTTAAATTTGTATGTTTACAGTCCATCTCTTTAAAATTATTCATTAGAATACGACTATTTTGTGAAAGTTTTAGTTAATTCTTTGGATTTAGCTTTTGTACCATTAGCAGCATTTGAGTTATTCCATGATCCAAAAGGTGTGGTCGAATGTTTTAACAATATGCCTCAAAACCGTCTCAGATCATTTGTCAAGTGCGATGTCGAATGTGGGAGCTCTCAAGATCCATGTCATCCTTAATTGTTCATAGCTTCATTAATCTATATGAAATTAAAAACCCCAAAATCGATTTGTTCTTGTTTTAGGGTTTTGGGAGTAAATTTAAAAAACCCCTCTATTGGGCGTCAATAATGTTGGGCCGGCCGGTAAGGTTAAGTCAACACTTTTCCATCCAACCTATGGATCTTCCGTCCAAATTACATGGATGGAAAACTGGAATTGGCCTTAGTAAGTATGCAATTAGTAGTTTAAGGGGAAGTGTGTGCAATTGGTAGTTTAAGGACGAAGTAAATAAAATTTGAATAGTTTAAGGGACAAGTATATATTTTATCCTTTTAATAAGAATCGAATGAAATCTTGCATGCACTTGTTGATCTTAGAGTTCTACTCGCGAAAACCCTCCTTGCAATACCATACAGTACTCGTCGGCCATCCTCAATATCTTTATCTATCTAAGAGCATCCACAGTAGAATAACCAAAACCATAAGGTTGTTAAAATTAATAATGTTTTAAAAAAAAGTGCTCATAATAACATAGCCAAACTTAACAACCTCTTAACAACTCATCAAATTTTGGTCATTGGATAATTAAAACATACTCCCTCCGTCCCAAATTGATTGTCCCGTCCGCAAAACGGAGAGTTAAAAATAATGCAATTTTTTCAAGAAAAAATTCAAATTTTTTTCACAAATTAAAAATTCGCATTGATATCTAGTAAGTTGTTGAAAAACTTTTGATTTTTTCTTGCAAAAATTGTATTATTTTTAACACTCCGTTTTGCGGACCGGACAATCAATTTGGGACGGAGGGAGTACAATTTTTTGCCAATAACTAGAAACCTCTTTCTCTCTCTCTACAATGTAATTACGGACCCCGAGACCCAGGCTACATAACCACAAGGAATTGCTCTGGTGCTATTTAACTCAAATGAATTTGTCGGGTGGTTAAGTTCTGTGAGTACTTATGATGGAGGATTTGCTTTTTTCAAAAATCTAGTTTTGAAACTTTGCAGCCTTGCAAGGTCTATTGACACTTATAAACTTACGGACGTAAGGCGGTGTGTAATATGTAGCAGTCTTTGTAGCCGCATATGCAACATGGGTAAGGTAGAATACCGCGATGCCCACAATTGCCCACAATTGTCAAAAGTCGCATTCCTGCACCCATTGCTCTTTTTGTTTTTTCAAATCTCTCCCACCTCTCAAAAAAAAAACTTCTTTGTTCTGTCCCCTAACTGAACAAAATGGCTGTCCCTTTTATATCTATAAAATGTACGGTATGTACCAACAAAAAATAATGCTATCCACGCATACTCCACACAGATCTTGCACGGGAATGACTTCGGTGTCCCCGGTCATTTTGGGGACACCGTAACTTTTAGCATAACAAAATCATTATGAGTTTAACCAAAATCTATTATAAGTATAACCAAAACCATTATAAGCATAACAGAACCATAGTAAGGCATAACTTGTTTGTTATGCCTTAGTTGGATTTTGGTTATACCTTGATTGGTTTTTTTGGATATTCCTTGGTTATACCTTGTTTGGGTTCGGTTATGCTTGTAATGGGTTTTAGTTATGTTCATAATGGTGAAGTTATGTCAAAAATTATGGTGTCCCCAAAATGACCGGGGACACCATAGCATCATCTATCTTGCACAACAAATTAGGTGGCTGGCTGAGTTGGGAAAAAAACAGAAAGTCTATGGACACAGCAAATCTTTACACAGATCGTGAACAGATTGCTATGTGGGGTCCACTACGGGTCCCACACAAGTGATCCAAACTGTTCATTATGTTTAAAACATTTTTTCAAGGCTTCATTATAAAAATTAGCTTAATCTAATATCTATAAGTACTTGATCTAATCATCTAACTTTTCATTTTCCAAAAATCTAAATGAAAAGCTAGATAATTAAATCAAGCACTTGTAGGTATCAGATTGAACTAATTTTTTGCAGAGGCCCTTGAAAAATTATTTTAAATATAATTAACAGATCGGATTATTTGTATAAGACCTTTAGTGGGCCTCACAAAGCAATCTGTGCACAGATTTGTTGTGCTAGTAACAAGGTTCAGAAAAAAAAAAGAAAGGGCCCACTCATTGTCATTTTGCATTAAAAAAGGGTCCCAAATTTTAGCTTCCAATTTCCCGGTAAAAAATTTGCGACTGTTTTTTAAATGTAAAATGAAAGTGAGTGGGCCCATTACTTTTTTTTCCCAACTCAGCCAGCCACCTCATGTGTTGTGCAAGATCTCTGTGAAGAGTGTATATATATATGTGCGGATAGCATTATTGTAGAACCCTTCCACAGAGATCGTTGGGGTGCGTACCGATGGGGGTATACACCCAACAATTTTTGGGTGGTTGTGAATCTAAGGCTCCGTTTGTTTGGGCATAAAATATTTTTCGGTAAATTATTTTACCTATTTTTCGGTATTTGATTGTGAAAAAAATTAGAAAAACATTTTACATGTAAAACTTAATTACCCTTAAATCTTTCTTAAGTTATTTTTTGAAAGAGCTGTGCTACGTGCACAGCAAGCTGTGCACAGCTGCAGTGCACACTTGCTGTGCACATAGCTTTTCTGTTTTTGAAATGAACCCGTTGCCTTTTATTGCAATTCTCACTGCTCAGTTTTTTTGACCGTAAGTCCTAACCCATGTTCAATTCCAATATTCTTAGATCTCTGTACCGTTTAAACCCTCCTCTCTCTCTCTCTCTCTCTCTCTACACTGATTTGTTGATTTCTGAAAATATTTTCAAGTGTCAACCAAATACCGAAAAATAAAATTTTGAAATTTTTTTTTTGAAAAAAATATTGTAAAACATTTTATATTGAAACAAACGAGGCCTATATCAAAAAGAACAATCCAAAAGTTGGTACAATAAGGCCCCGTTTCAGTACGGGTTTAAGTTCTTATTTTTTGTCTAAGAAGAAGGGTTGTTCCACAAAAGATTGAACAATTACTTATTTTTTGAGAAGACAATTTCAAGCTCAAAAATCATGTACTTACGCAAATAATTTTCCTATCAATATGGATCTTGTTTAATAGATTTCATTGAGATCTTTAATACGGTGGAAAAAAAATTGAAAAATTATTTCTCATTTACGTTATTTTTGAGTTTGAAAATGTGAAAAAAACTACTTATTTTGATTTTGTGGAACAAACATTCTTATTTTTCTTTGAGAAGTGGCAAAATAAGTACTTATTTTTAAGAAAGTTTTTGGAAGGAAGCCTAAATATTGTGGGCACCAACTATTGTTGTTGGTACATAGGGGGACCGTACGGTATAGTTTGGAAGGGTTTGTAAAGGGGAGAAACTTTTTGGCATATCCGGTATACCACAAATTTGCTATCCTCTCTTTAAAAAAAAATTTGAATGCAACACTTGACAAACTGTAATTTACAAGGACTTTACCTGTAATTATTCCTTTCCAACTCATATTGGCTCTAAAATAAGGGAGCGGCTATTCGCAACCTTTTATTTTCTCCAATGACCCACTATATTTCGGTAAATGGTTGTTGAAAATCATAAATAACATTTCGGTAAATTGCTGTTGAAAACAAGATTATATTTCGATAACTACATGTCGAAAATATGTTCAACTTTCGGTAAACAACTGCAGAACATGCATTTTCGGTAAATAGCTGTTGAAAAAAATATTATATTTCGGTAATTGAATGCTGAAAATGTATCTCAATTTCGATAACTAACTGTCGAGTATAATTGAAAATTTTTAATGGGCTATGAAAGAAAATGAAGGATTGCGAATAGTTGCGCCCTAAAACAATTGTCTTTTTTCCACACAAATGCTAAAAGCTAAAACCCCCGGCCCCTCCCCCAAATTACTCCTCTGCTGGCTGACTGTAGTTTTTCTTTTGCTTTCTTTTCATCTAATTGTTTTTCATTTCCATATCCACTTCAAAAAGGGGTCTTTATTTCTTCTTCAAATTCGGAGTTTAATTCTCCACATTTCAGCTTTACGAGATTACTAGTTGAGAAAGATGCAATACCTTAGTTGACTCAAGAATCAGTGCTAATAGGTGTGGAAATGCTACCACCACAAAAATGAAACAAGCAAGATATTTAGGGAATGTCCTTTTTTTTTTTTTTTGCAACAAATGATATAGTGGTTGTAGTTTTTGTTTAATCTTTGGGTATTGTAGTTTTCATTTAATCTTTGTGCTTTCAACGGAAATTTTACTACAGACCTTTTATTTTTTGGAATGGTTTAAATCCTCATAATTTATACTTTACCTTTAAATTACAATTAAAAAAATAAACCCTTAAAACGGGTTATTACCTATTGATAAAATAAGGATCATTTTTTATTTGGAGCTGAAAATATAAAAGAAAAAAAATGGATGAGAAGAAAGCAAAGAGGTTAGCAGGGATAGCAGAGGAGTAATTTGGGGTCCCTGGGTGTTTAGCTTTTTTTTTTTGTCAAGAGGCGTTTGTGTGAGAAAAAAACCCAATATGAATTGGGAAGGAATGATTACACTTGAAGTCATTGTAAATTACAATTCGCTAAGTATCACATTTTTTGTGAAGTGGGGATACCAAGTTTGTGGTATAGCGTTTTATTGACTTTTGTAGGGGAAATTTAGTAGTGGAGTATATGCCAAGGTACGGATAGCATATTTGCCTTTCCCAAAAAAAATAAAAATAAATTACGTGGCCATATTTTATTTCTTGTACTTGACCATTGTGCCTTTGAAGTTTTTTTTTTTTAAACGGCAAAAAATTTATTAAAAAATTTGATAGGTTACATCAAGTGGAGGAGAGAGGAAAGAGATCCCACCAAAAATTGAATAATGAGCCAACTAACGTCCACCACCGCCGGCCACCATCCCAGCCAAAACCAAACCCCACGGGAAACCTTATGCCTTTGAAGTTCGAGGAAGTATGATTAATGAGAATACATACCATGCATTCAACGCACCTTCCCCTTGCCTCTGGTAAGTGGCTTCTTTTGAGTTGTTATTCATCTAGCTAGCTAGCTAGCTACACCATGTTGAGGAGTTGGATTAGAGGGCGTTCCGCTTTTAAAAAAAGTGAATTTTTGAAAAAGAAGGTAAATTTCGAGATTAAAAATCATTTGTTTACGCGAATAATTTTCCTACCAATATGGATATTGTTTGATAGATCTCATTGAGATCTTTTAAATGGTGCAAAAAAAATTAAAATATTATTTTTCATTTTCGTTATATTTGAGTTTGAAACTACCCTCTTTTTGAAAAACAAAGTTTTTAGAAAAAGCGGAGCGGGGTCTCAGTAGATCAAACTGAAAACTGTATACATGTGGTAGGGTTGATTCTTCTGTCGAGCCTTTAGGTCCAACCTATAATAAATTGACAATAAATAGAGCAAGCTTTAGATTACATGATCAACGTGCGGTCCAGACTGGCCGAGATGTAAGTCCAACAAGCCCTTGGGCTTGGGCAATACATGAGCCAGGGTAACATAGAATTTTTTTTCCCTAATACATGTTACATATATGATTTTGGCAAATATTTTGCATGATTAATTGACGTTGATTGTTTGTCGGCCAGAAGCGCCTACTTAAGGCTTGCACCTTGTGCACAAGGTGCACGCGAGTTCAAGTCGTTTCCCAACATTAAAAGCCTTCTTTTAACTTTCTCAAGTAACTAAAGCTCTGTTTGAAACTTAGGAAAAGAAAGAGAAAATGAGATAAAATAATTAAGAATGAAATGCGAGGAAAATTGAAGTGAAATTAGGAAGAAAGCTGGATTGAGATCTTTTTTCTTTAAGAATCAAACAAGGAAAGAGAATATTTAAAATTTTCTCTTCTTTTCCACAAGTTTCACATAGAGCTTAAGACTATATTGACAACTTTATGTTTTACATTCGTGAAAATTGCCACTATATAGTACTATATCTTTAGCAACTCTTTAATTACATCTTTGAGACAACAAGTTTTTGTCGCCAATTTATTTTAGTGACAACTTTGCATTTTTAATATAGGTCAATTTTCATGTAGCGTTATTTCAAGAAGTTGCTTCAAAACATGCAATGACAAGCTGTTTTTTTTTTGGGATCGTGCTAATCATAAACCACTGGTAATACATTTTAATTTCAGTTTTTGTTGTAAATCAAATAAACGCACATCGTAATTTTTATTTTTTTGACTTGTATGTCTTTTTTATTTTTTATAACTTAATATAATAAGTGGGCAACCAAATTTGGAGCCGGGCTTGAGCAACTCAAATGCTGGGACCAGCACTGCGCACGGTCACTTAGTTAACGCAAAAAGGAAGAAAAGAAAGAAGAAGAGAATTTTTTTTTTTTTTTTGTCATACAATATACATGCATCAGTAGAGTTAGTAGTTATTAGTCACTTTGATTATCGAGATTAATTGTTCATCTTTGTAGAAGTTGTTGAGATTGAGTTCTTGAGTTTGTTGTAAATATAGCTGGGATATAAAAGTCTGGGCTCTCTCTTGTAACGAATTCAACGAAAATATGAATACAAAACCCTAGACTCTCTCTCTCTTCTTCTTGATTGAATCTTGAGTTTTCTGTGTTAGATTTTCTGTATTTCTGGAAATTTTTCATAAACAAATATTTACGGAACTCAATCTTGGTTATCCAAAAGTGTTTTGAACGGTCTAGTCTGAAATAATATTATGTTGACAGTGTTTTTATGATATCTCTGAGCTTTATTCTGTCACTTATTTTTGTAGGGCAATATATACAATTCCTTCCATTTTACAACATTTCACTCCTCTCCCTTCCAAAGGAAAAAATCAAAAATCAAAAGCTTTTTTTTTTTTTTTTTGTCAAAACGGTAGGAATTTTATTCAATAATCTACAAGAATACATCAAAGACAGTGATTATCATGCTCAAGAGAACTCAATAACCAAATAGGAGGCCTAACTTCCCAAGTCCTTAGACCAGGACCTCGCAAACCCGAACTAACTAAAACATGAGCAACTGAATTAGCCATTCTCCGAACAAACCGGAATTCACAACAATCACATCCACTCCTGCCAGGCACACAACTTTTTTCTCTAGATAAAATTCTAACCAGTTGATTAGAATCCCCTTCCACCACAATTGATCTCAGACCCAACATCAGTGAGAAATCCAAAGCTGCGCTGCATGCCAAAGCTTCCGCGCACAGTGCCGAATCTGTCTCCCCCATATAACAAGCTCTGGCAGCAAAAAAATCCCCAACAAACTATTTCCTCGACAAAAGGTACCATTTTACGACGAATTTTGAATTTTGTTGCGATAGACCATGTTTTTTGTAGTGTCCCTTGGCCTGGCACATATTTCCACGCTCCGTCCACATTAACCTTCAGCTCACCACTTTCCGGCGCACTCCACCTACTTACATTGCGAGTCCGGCCAGCCGTTTCCCAAGTCATTCTTTCTTGCTGCTTTTCAACAGCGTTAACAATTCCCTCCGCATCCCTTACCGCCATATACACTGCTTGTCGTGGGTCTATGCATCCCTCCTTACAAATCAAAAGCTTGAACACCTAAATTTACAACCAACGGAAACTATTTTCATCTTCGATTAATCCAAAAAAGTAGTCCTTGTTTGGAGAAGAAATAACTATTCGCTTCGGACTGCACGCGGATGTCTGGTTCAACTGACTCTTGGGAATTTTCATAACCCGCCATGACTGTTTTTCCGGTGATATTACAGTCATGGATTTAAGAGCAATTGACTTCCTAAGTAAAAGATCCATTAGCATCATCAACTGATCATCCTCTTCATTTGTAAAACCTTCCAATTGAATGAGTTTCAGACGTTCAAGCTGCCAAACATTCGACATCACCGTTTCGTAGTAGTCCATCCACAAGTGAGGCTCGTGCCAAACTTCGTGGAAATATGGGCAAGTGATGGAGCTCAAGTTTTGATCAATCTGCACATAATTCAAATGAATTAAGAGTCCGTTCGATTTGGAAGAGGAAAAAATGCTGATAATAAAAAATGAAAGAAAATGAAGTGGCACAAATGGAGTGAAAAGAAAATTTATTTTCTCTCATATATTTGATAGATTAACTCTGTTTGAGAATAAATTCTCTCCGGCTGATCAGGAAACCCAGCCATTTCCAACCACCAATTAATGCATGAAACCTCAGCGAATGCCTTTAAATGCTTTGGAAAGTGCGTTCTTAAACAGAGGGCTTTATAACAGTACAAGTACTATGGTTACTTTAACTAGGGTTGGTTATTCCATTACATTTCCATGTTTTTGAACGATAATTCTTCTCTCTCTTTTTTTTTTTTTTTTGGTACATTTGAATGACATTTCTTTCCCTTTGTAACCGTTCCGCTTAGATTTTTGGGATTTTTGGACTTTTGTTCTTATTCAAATTTTTTTCGTAGTATTTACTAAATTTAAGTCTAACTTTTGTAAATTATTGATTTATCGTGTCAAGACAAATCGAAAGAGTTAGAAATTATTACTTTTACCCAAATTTGTTTTGAAATATCCAATATAAAACCGGCTTTTTGCGCTTTATCTTAGATATTTGAAAAAAATATTGGGTAAAAGTCATAATTAATTTTTTACCTTTCCGATTCCTTTCGTTGAAACGAATCAATAATTCACAAAATTTTGATGCAAAACTAACAAACGCAAATTTTTTTTGAGGCCTCATTTGTTTTGTCCTTAGTTTTGTGCAAAACTTTCGTGGATTATTGATTCGTTTCAATGAGAGGAATCCGGAAAATAAATTTTTTTTTACTTATACCGAAATATTTTGGAAAATAACCATTTTTTAGCAAAATAAGTCAATGGTTCAATAAAAAAAAATTACTTTTCTAATTCTTCTCGTCGAGATAAATCAATAATCCACAAAAACTTAGCGCAAAACTAACAAATGAAAAAAAAAAAAAAATCAAATAAGGACAAGCCCCGCTTCATAACTCTAATTTATTAAGAAAATATCATCATTACACCTTTCATATCAACTTTTATCTCCACTTTTCCTATTTACCCTATATGGAGATATTATCAGTGCACTTTTACTCACTAGCTTTTCAAAATGCAATCTACTTTTAGGGGCAAAATAGAAAATGTATCAACTTTTACCTATTAACTTTACAAAATAGGCACTTATTAAGGAACATCTCAAAATAAAATATTGAAGTTTAAAAAGGGAACGAAGGGAGTACATTGTTTTGGTTATGTATCACTTTCATTACTTATTATTCTCTCACCATGATGAACAATTTTTCCAAGTGAGGTGATATGTGTAAGAAGCAAGCCAATGAATCCCTCTCTGTCTGGTTCATCAAACCATCAAACCAGCTTAATTCCTTCAACTTGTTGAATCTGAACTGAAGCCTTCCGAAAATCACCCCTGCTGCACACAACCTCTTTTTTGAAGTGGAAGAGAAAAAGTAGTTGAAGTTAAATTGAGCATTCGAGGAATTACTCTTCTACCCTTCTTCAAACAATTCCAATAAAGTGAGGGGAAAAAAAAAGCTTCTCAAACTGCTCGATTGTTATTTCCTACATGGGCGAAGGCACTAAAGGATAGAACCCACTCACTTTGATTTTTCACCAAAACATTTGATAGTTTGCAACCAAATTTTGATATTTTGACCCCACAAAAAATTTGTAAATTATCCTAACTTGTTTGAAATGCATAGAAATTGCAAGCGTTATCTTTTTTTCAAGAGTTGATAATGCTAGAAATGAGACTATGATGCATTATTTTACAAATATAACAAGTCTTTTGGAGCCAATTATGAGGCAAAAATAAATTATTTGTTGATATCGATCTTATAATTAACATCTTAATTTAGTTATTTTTGGACTTCTACGTAGGAAAAATTTAGTTGCATATGAATCTAATTTTTGACCCAATTAATCAAAATTTCTAGCTCCGCTCCTAATTTCCGAGATAAATTTTCAAATACTTTTTGAAAAATTAGTTCTAAAAACACCAAAAGGATGTAATCAAAAGATTTTAAGCCAAAAGGAAGCAAGGCAAATTAAAACACCAAAAGAAAACGAAACAAAAGATTGTAAAAATACCTCAAGAAGCCACCCACTAATCTTCAGAATCTCAACATCCTTGAGAGAGGAAAGAAGATTCAAAACATCCTCACAATCAAATTCACTTCTGCCAAAACCTTCTCTCAAATCAAGCACCACATCAACCAAATTCAGAGATCCATTTATTTGAATCAGAGGAAGTGCTCCTCTGTACCACAAGGACTTCAAATTCGGTGCAGAAATCGCAATACTTTCTACCTCTTCACAACCCACCACTTCAAAACTATTGAGAGAATCACTTGCTTTGATATCGATGCTCTGAATCCCACTGCATTTCTCAAGCTTCAAGCCCTCGAGAAACCGGCAGCTGGAAAACAGAGTCGAAACCAAGTTGTGAGTAATTTTGGTGACTGAAACCAGATGAAGAGTCTTTATCGATAAAGAGAAATTGGAGATTCTAGGAGTCGGGTCGAAAACCAAGTTAAAATTGCTTTGGATTTCTTTTCCCTTTTCAAAGAAATCTAGATGCAGCTCTCCTCCTCCTCCCCCACCCTTGGCAGCTGAGAAAAACAGAGGTTTCTGTGTCTTCTCCGTTCGGAGAGAAAGTCTCCAAAGCTCTGGAGAACTGGAGGACTTCGAGAGCAAACCCACGATTTGATTTATCTTCTTGCTAGCTTCATCGTCGGTATCACTGGTAATTTGATTCGGGTCGGAGTCGAATTCGACTTGGAATGGAGTCCAGAGGGTTTTCCATGAGGTGGAGAGAGTGCTGGTTCTTACAGCCTCTTTCAATGGGATTAATGAAACGATTTGGAGAAGGATTTCAGGGGGTAAGTTGCTCATCGTCGTTTCAATCCTCTCCTCCTCCATGGATTCTGTGGTGTTCAAAGTTTAGAGTGGTATGAAAAATGAATGAGAAATGAAAAGTGGTACTTGCTTGTAAACTCTTCATCTGTATAAGTTGCTATAAACCACACAGTTATTTGGAGATAGCTATCAAATATAAATGAGCTAGTATTTATTTCAAATGGCAACTGCTAATCTCCGCAGCCCGGCGGAGGATTAGTGGCCCCAACTGATCACTTTTTTTGAAAATGTTTTCTGACTTTTGCAGAGAAGTTCAGAGAAAAAGATGTTTACGCAAGTGGACAATTTTAACCCTCATTTTCCAACTAATCTCCAATACTAAAAAGGCACCGATTTTGCTTTTAGGATACATACAAACTATTCTCTTCTACTTTTCTTCTTTTACTTTCCACTGCTTTTCATTTTGGAGAATGCTATAAGGGCATTAGCACCAGACTTTTCAAATTTTGGACCAAATTACACCTTAAAAACTTACTTTATTACTTTAGCTAACTATTTTTACAATGTTCATTACATCAGACTCTTTACTCTAACTCTCTTCTCAATTAAATATTCGTATTTTAGGATAAAATGATAAAAAAATAAGGTTTTTACACTGGTTCAAACGAATTGAAAATTAAATAACTTAATTTTTTACATTGTTTATTTATTACTAAAAAATATGGTTAAAAAATTAAATATTTTAATTTTAAATCTGTTTGAATCGATGTAAAAATCTTATTTTTCTGATCTTTTTATCCTAAATAGTCATAATGAATTTTTGGCTTTAAGGCTTTTAACGAGCTCCCCAAGAGAGTTCTAAAATCAAATATGAAAAGTTTGAACGAAGTTTGAATTGAAAACATTAAAATTAATGTTTAACATGTGAATAGTTCCTCTTGGTTTTCCACGAGGTATTGTAGCAAATGTTAGTTTGATGCCAAGAGAGGAGAGGCTGATGCAAGGCCAATTTCCTCTATTGGTTGGTTGCTATAGTGGCACCAAGGCCAATTTCCTCTATTGGCTGGTTGCTATAGTGGCATCAAGGCCAATTTTGGTTACTATAGCGGCACCAGGGAAGTAGCATCCTTGATGCAGATGCTCTAATCAACCCAAAGGGTGGACCATAGTGCTATAAAAAACGAAAAAGCTAAGGGAGCATAAAGGACTGTCGTTCAATTAGATCTATAAAATGGAGTATGTAATTTAGGGACTCTTAAAAGAAATTGAATTTTTTTTCATAACTCCAGTTTACTGACCAGCTTATACGTACCTCGACTAATTTTTAAGGATCAATCCTATCACCCAGATTTCATTCTTTTAAACATAATTATTTTTTTTTGTTTTGTACCTTTTGTTCGTCTTTTTTGAATTTTTTATAAATTCGGTGATTTTTTTTTTATTTTTGGATTAGTCATCTGTCTCGACGAGAGAAGTTTAAAAAGTATAAAATTATAACCAAAAGAAAAAAAAAGTACTACTAAAGACAAAAAAGTATAAGGTGCTATTCCAGATGCGCAGTAAAAAGAATTTTAGGAAGGTTTTTCGAACTCACATATTATGAAAATGAAAAAAATAATTTTTCAATTTTTTTGCATTATTTAAAAGATCTCAATGAAATCTATCAAACAAGATCCATATTAATAGAAAAATTATTTGCGTAAATACATGATTTTTGAGCTTGAAAAACCTTCATTTTCTTAAAGTTTCTTTTACTATTCATCCGGAACACCCCCCCTAAAACATTTATCTTATTTGTCTAAAGTAATGTCTTATTTGAATTTTTTCAATATTGGTCCATATTTTTATAATTTTTTGATTCATCTTGTCGAGAGAAACAATTAATCCCAAAGATTTTGACGAAAATATAAACAAAAAATTAGGAAAAGTTTAAAAAAAAGTGAAATAAGTTTCAGACTTATAAATTTAAAGGAACGCAACCTCTATTACAGGAGCCACAATTAAAATAGAGCAAAACTCTATATGGACTATTTCAAAAGTAGTTTTTTATTTTTTGGGTAATTACTCCAAAGTAATTTGTAACAATCCGCACCAACTGACCTGTTAACCCTTAGCTTAATAATGTGGTTCAAAAGATTAACCTCAGATTATACAATAGCTAGTTGAAAAAGTATAAAAATATGGATTGATGTTGAAAAATTTTAAATAAGACGGCACTTAAGTTCCAAAAGACAGTTGTGTAATTATTTTTTGTCTTTAGTGATTTTTTTTTCTTTTTTTCATGATTTTTTACTTTTTAAACTCCTTTCGTTGAAATAGATGATTAATCCAAAAAAATTAAACAAATCCAATAAAAAAATTTTAAAAAGACAAATAAAACTGTTGGTCCAAATAGCAACCCAATAGGGGGGGTGGGGGTGAAAATATAACGTGGAATTTTAAAAACTAATTGCAATCTATTCAACCACAATTCCAATATCAATGATATACTATTCTACTCATGCAATATTGATTTGCAAAACTGAAAATAAAGAGAGTAAGGACGAGAGAATCAAACACAAGGATTTATAGTGGTTCAGTCCGCAACTTTATGGCTTAGTCCACTTCCCAAGTGTCCAACTCAGGATTTGCTGTACTATCTCCAATAGTTACAATCTTCTAGCTTCGCGGGTGCTAGACAAAATTTACAACGAGCAATCTATCCCCAATCGTTCCGACTAATTTTGACTCCGGTGTTGGTCACACCTAACCTAACTAGTTTTGACTCCGGTGCTAGTAACACCTAACTATCAATTGATTTTCTTTCCAAAACCCTTCACAAAAAGTAACTACTTGCAAGAGTATGAATAAGGGTGTACAATCCCTTTTTACAATAAAGATCAAAATAAGAGCTCTCTCACATAAGTGTAAAATTATTAAGTTGAAGAATAGAGTATGAAGAGATTGATGTATTCTTTGAAATATTTCTCCGTGAAGCTCACTGTTCTGTCCCTTTTTTCTTCCTTGGCCTTATATATAGTCTTCAACGTATGAACGTCGGAAGCATTCAATCACAATCGAAAATACTCTGACACATTATGCCTTTGATTGGAAACATATCCAAGTCCACACAAATCCATTCCTTTTGTGTACTAGCCGTTGAACCCATTAGAAAGCCATACTCGGATCCACTTAACTTGTTCCCATCATTATGCTTTGTTTGGTTGGTGTTTTGAAAAAAATTTTGAAAAATTGTAGGGGTAATGAGTAGAAAGAGATAGAGAGAGAAATGTTAGAAGTAGGAGTAATCTAGGGAGAATCTAGGGGGAATTTTTTGAAAAATTCTTTTTGAGTTTAGAAGAGAACAAGGCATAGCCGTTAGACATAATTAAGCTCCAAGTAATCTTTAATCTTCCTCCTTGATTAGTATTTTGCTTTCCATAAAATCCCTTGTAGCTAATTAAAAAATAGGAGAATATTTGTCCTTAATCTTCCTCCTTTCATTTATCTTGACAATTGAAGATAGTGATTTGGTGTAGCAATCTTCTCATGTGCATTTCAACCAAATCCTACAAAATAAATATTAAGATATTCTAAATATCACAATATTAATTATATTTCTTTTCAATAAAAATATATTTTGTTATCATCAAAATCAATAAGGTATTCCATAGAAACCTTTGGACTAACAAAAACACATAAAATAAGAAATGGAGAAGAACTCAGCTTAATGGAGACCTGGCCGAAGAAAATGGAGTAATTTGTTTGATTGAATCGAGGAAGGTTACTAAAAACCCAATTTCCCATTGTCTCTCTCTAGAGCCGCTCTCCCTTCTCTCTAAACTTTCCAGCTCTTAGGGTTTGCTGTTTCGGGCGGGGGGGTGTGTGTGTGGAAGGGCTGTCGCCCCCCTCCTCTCCCTCCACCCTTTTTCCCCTAATCCCCTCCTCCCTCCAGTCCTTTCTACGGTTTCTCATATCTCCGTTCTTAGTTTCGTCCACTGTTGAACCCGGTGTTTGGATTCCGGCCATGGCCTGTGGGTTTCTCCGTTCGGTTCTCGCGGTGGAGACTCAGATCTGGTAGCAGGTGGTCGGTGGTGGGGTTCTAATAAGGTGAGGTGTCTTGGAGTTAGGGTTTTCTTTTCTTCTTCGACGATTTTCTTTCGTCTCCTCTACCGGCTGGTTTTCCCAGTCCGGTTGTGTACCGATTTGGGTCTGCCCCGGATTTGGTGAGGTAGTGGTGGTGGGCAAATAATCTCCTTTTTTGTTCTTGTTCTGGTTTGGTTTGTGGATGGGTTTCATCGGATAGTCTTCCTGACGGTTACCGGTCGCCGTGACCGGAAGGCAATCTATTTGGTTGGTTCTTGTCGAGGGCTGGCCTTGCGTTGGTGGAGGCGGATGCAGGTCAGGGTCGAAGGAGGTTTTGGTCTCCGGCCGTTGAGCTTCTCTTTTCAGTTGACGATTGTTAGGATTAGATTCTTTTCGCCTATGATCTGTTGGTTGTTTTTTATTACATTTGTTTTCTTTGTTTAATGGTTTGTACTGGGATTTCGTTTCGATTTTCTTTCTGCTTAGTCCCGGATGGGATTCTCATGTCAGCACCTAGTGCTGATTTGTTTTTGCAGGGTGTCCGTTAGTCCCGGAGTAGGTAGTTTGGTGCATTCCTGTATTTGCGATGTAATCTTTGCCTTCGGGCTTATGAAATGATATTGATATTTCACAAAAAAAAAAAAAAAATTTGAGGAAGGTTACTAGGTTACAAGGGTAGGATTGTCATATACTAAGAGAGACTTGAATGCAATCAAGTGTTGTGCTGAAAGGACAGTCCTTTTTCAGCAGGTGGCTTTCTCCAGGGGACAGAAATAATAAAGTATTACCCACACAAAAATTTAAGCTCCGCCCAATAGCGGGACCGATTTAAAATATGGATTGGGACATCGGGGCATCATACTGTGGTCCGAGACCACCAAATGATTTTTCCAATGGTTTCCGATAACCATGCCCGGGGAAAAATATTTATTGTGTATAAATGAGCTGATGCATGTGGAACCACGTAAAACTGACCACTAAGCTAGTGTAGTGCACCCACCGTCCTTTATTTAGAGTCCAATATTTTATTTTGGGTTATTTCTTAATGTGTTCATTTTGTAAAGTTAGTGGGTAAAAATTGGTGCATTGTCTATTTTGTCCCTAAAAATATATTCTATTTTAAAAAGTTAGTGAATAAAAGTGTAATGATAATGAATAAGTAGGAAAAATAGAGGAAAAAATTGATGTGCAAGATATAATGATGATATTTTTTTAATAAGTTAGAGTTACGAAGCAAGACACTTAAAAAGGGACGGAGGAAGTAATGGGTATTTTTAGTTTGACAAAGGTAAGCTCAAACCAGTGCAAAATTGAGAGGTGACCCTCCCCGCCCTAATATCCTTGCTCTCTTTTCACTGGATATATCTAATACCGACGTCTACGCGGGATTCACTCCGAATCCCGCACTGATGATCTCTATTTTCTAAATGAAGGACAATTTGAGAAACTTACACCGAACCAACCAACTGATGTTTACTCAGATGGCCAAGATTTGGGCACAAGCACCTCCAAGATTTGGTTTGGTTTTAATGCCATTTTATGGTTTCTAATTTTATGGGGCCCTTTTTTGAAAGTTGTCAAGGCACATGGGTTGCGTATATAGAAGTTGTTTCTAGACTCAATTAAATATTTTATCTATTCGTATTTGTTTCAGAGCTTTATTATATATATACGGCTCAAAATATGCTAAATAAACTGAGTGTATCAGATTAAATCGAATAAACTTAACTAGACCAACACCAAAGTTATTAGGTCCAGTTTCGGTTACACAGTTTTAAAACCGTGTAAACCAATTTAGTGCCGAATCGGACCAAATTAACGGAACAAAATTGAACTCCTTGATTTCATTATCTCTTCCTCGCTTTCCATTTCCATCATGCATTTATAAGGTCGATCGAAAAATGATGTGCCCCACTAGGAACAATAATTTACTGCCCAAATTTTATGGCTCTATATATGTCGAAGCACATGCAGCGTTGTCCCACTTCTTTGGCTCAAGTCCCGCTCATATTTATTGACTTTTTAAGGAATAATAATACCAGTAGAGAGATCAATTTGTCATTAATAGTGGGTCTCCTCCACCTGTGACTTGTGAATGTTTCTATGTCACTCATACGCACATTCATATTCTATCTATTGAACCTGGGGGCATGTTGCGTACTTGTACACACAGCATGCATGTTGTGCACAACACGAGAGCCGTTGGATCTGAGCTATTGAATGCTCTATTATCTACGATAATATTCTCGACAAGAGACCTTCAGCCCTGTGGTTAGGCCCCTACCCAAACCCTTGATTGTTTATGCATTTCATGTTCGTCTATGAGCTTTACATTTCCTACAAGCTTGGAGTAGATTTTTTTGTTATAGTTTCCAGGAAAGAGGTTTATAATTTCTGCACCAAAAAAATGCCGTCTTTACTCTGATAATATATGGTTATATATGGTAGTAGTGATTTCACTCTCTCACTTTTTCCTTTTTCTTTTTGTCGTTCTATATTTAAATTTACAATATTGTCCTTTTACATATTTTCTTCATTCCCACTTTTAGTCCCTTTTGGAGATCCCGACTAATAAAGAGAACACAATTATTGCACTTTTGTAAACTTGTTTTTCTTAATATATGATCAATCGTTACATTTTCTTATTTTTTTAGTACTATTAATTTAAAAATGAAAGGTTAAAAGAGAAAATTCTTTATCTATTTAATTTTGATATGAAATAATCTTTTTGGAACGGAAAAAGAGTAATTGGAAGGAAAAAAAAAATGGGGACGGAGGAGGCCGGAGAGAGCATGTTTTCCCAGTTTTATATATGCCTTGTTACTTTTGGTTTTCAAAAAACATTTTTCAAAAAATACCCCCTAGATTCCTCCTAGATTCCCCTTATTTTTAACATTTCTCTCTCTATCTCTATGCACTTATTACCTCTACTATTTTTCAAAACTTTTTTCAAATCTCAATCCAAACAAGGCATTAAACTCTGTGCATGTGACAAGAAACATCAATCGATGCTCTCCATAATCACCTCTTGTTCTAAGCCTTTGCCTCGCCAACTTCCACCTCCGGGCACCGCCGTTGCGACCAACCGTCTCAAGTTAGCTCTCAATTGACGTTTTATTTACTGTGTACTTCTCCCATTATTTCAAGTTACTTGTGTTCTGAATTTTCATTACATTTTAGCGTACCTGTGTCCCTCAAATACAAATATCTTCCTACACAGCCGTACTTTGTGGGGTTTTTTTTTTTTTTTTTAATGGTTCTATTTTGAATGGGTTCTCTTCAGTATGCAGTCTATGCTCTAAAATTGAAAAAAATTCATGCTTCATTTTGAATTTCTTAGTTCAGTTTCATATAATTTTTTTATTTGGTAAATATGCTGCATTTCATAACCGACAAACAAAAGAACAATGGGGAACACCCACTACAGAGAGAATCTGTACATAAAAAGGCCTACAACAAGCTACAAAACAGGAAACAACTAAATGGATGCTATTTGAGGTTATCCCCTGCCATTTCTATGGTTCAGTTTGAATTTGAGGTTATTCCCTGCAATTGAAGAAGAATGCTTCACTTTCTGGTGGTTTCATGTACTTCTAAGAAATTCTGAGTTCATTTGCCTGTTTGAATGCTTTGATTTAGAATACCATGTTTCCAGTAGCGTGCTTGGTTTTTTTTTTTCCTCGGATTTCTACAATAAAAAAGAATCTATCAACGTAGCTCAAACGTTAACAGTGAAAAAAATAACTAATGCAGTATCTCTTGTGCCATACGGGAAAGAAATTAAAGGCTGAAGAGCTGCTTGTCAATTTTTATCTACACTTTGATGTCTTGGATGATCACTTCCCACTCCCGTGATGGTACTAATTTACAACCCCAAAGGGAAACTAGGTTTTTGAACATGAGAAATTTTATTCAATAGTCTCTCTACGTTGGTCATGGCCTGTCTTATCTTGGTCATTTTCACAATAGCCTCTAAGGCCTGATACCTTGGTCACAGGGCCGGTCCTGAGATTGAAATTTGAAAATAACATTTACCATCAAGATCATTGACAATGCATTCATGTTCTATTTCATTGTCGTTTAGTACTTTCTTCAGAACAAATACTGAACTTGCTGCTATCTTTGGTTTGTCAAAATTCCACATAAATTCCTTCACCAATTTTTTTTTTTTTTGCAGTATCAATCTTACTTCTGCTATGGCCTCTACAGTGGTTCAGCGGAAGGAAGCTATCTTCAAGCTCTTAAGTGACGAAACTGTAAAGAAAATTACTCTTACTGGGGATTCTGGAGTGGGGAAAACATGGATGGCTAATCTGGTAAGTGTGGATGTAAAGAAAGAAGGTTTGTTTGAGATTGTTCTCTGGGTATTCCTCAATGGCAAATATAACAAGGCTGCTGTTCGTGAGAGTATTGCTCGTCAATTATCTCTGCTTCCCCTTGCTGATGAGTGGGATGGTGGGGATGATGTTAAGGAGTCAGAGAAGTTGCAAAACAATGAAAACATGGAAGAGATGATAGCCAAATCCGTTGCAAGAAAAAAACTTCTTCTAATTTTGGATTATAAGGGAACAACAAAATGGATGTTGAACAGAAAACATTGGAATTGGAAAGCCCTCCGATTGAGGAAGAGATAGCATCTGAATCGGAAGACCTAATTTTGGATGATGAAGGAATGAAAATGAATGAAGAACAGATAATATCCAATTTGGAAACCATGCTGAATCTCGACAACCAAAGCTCATACAAGGTTATAATCACCAGGGTGAATGCTTCCATGGAAACCAAAGGAATTATAGGGGTGGAGCCTTAGTCTAAGGAAGAGTCATTGCACTTATTGCAAGAAAGGGTTGGGGGCGGAGTTCATGATGTTCCAACCATCAAGTCATTGGGTGAAGCCTTCATTCAAAGGACAAAATATTTGCCTGGTTCAATTATCTTGATGGCGAAGTTACTTGGATCAGCATGGTAGTGTTGGGGTGCTTAAGAGGGCTTTGGAGGAAGCATCTACAACAGAATGCTATAATCTAAACCGGCTTCTTCGCAACTGGTATGATCTTGTGTTGCCTAGGAGCATCATAATTTTCTGCTGTCGGCAACATAGTCACTTCTTTCTGGGCCACGGAAAAAGCATCTATTACAATGACTTGATAGCTAGCGTACTGGATTTTGGAAGGATATCTTGGACACGTCGACTGTCTTGAGAAGGCATATGAGAAGGGTCATTCTGTTTTCAATGAGCTTGTGGATTGTCAGGTGCTCAGAAAATTGGAGGGTGGCTTTGTTACAGTGGGCAGTGGAACTAACCGTTTGGAAGACTTAGATCGTTACGGATTTGGGGGAAGAGCAAGTCTTGGGTTGGCTGATCTATTTACGGTTGGTGACTGGGACGGATTTGGTAGACTCACATATATAGATGGAATGGTGAAATCAATTTGCAAAGGCATAAAGGGGCTAAATTATCAACACTTTTCCTTAATGGAAGCTGTTGTTGGGAAATCCTGGATTGTTTCTAGGGGTCAAAGCAGGAACTAAAAGAAGAACTTCAAGTTCTTGCCCTTTTCAACCCGACCTTCGAATCACTGCCACAACTCTTGAATGACTTGCACAAGCTTGTTGTGTTCGCTTTCAGAGGTTGTGATTTTTTGGTGAAGATCGACCACAAGTTTGATTTCAAAAATGTGACAGTTCTCTTGAGATATCCAATGCTAGCTCAGTGAAGGAAATTCCAGCTGATTTTTTCGATCTTATGCCCAAACTCGAAAGCCTGAAATTATCCGAGCTTAAGATCAATCCTCTACATTCCTCTATTTACAATATTACAGAATTACGCTGGCTCATACTCAGAGGGTGTTCTTGCTTTCAAACCCTAAACAGTCAAAAAATTTCCCAAACTTTTGGTACTTGATGTTTCTGGCCCTACGTCTTTGACAAAATTTGAAGACAAAGCCTTTAACCACACTCTGCATCTTCAAATGCTTAATTTTTTGCTTACCTCTATTACATTGCTATCAAAACTTTCCAATCTTAGCGAGCTTACTCATTTCTTACTAAGTGGCTGTAAACACTTAGAAAGATTTCGTAGAACTCACTTACTTCCTTGTGATCTCCAAGTTCTCAATCTTTCAGGAGCTATAAACTTTAAAGAACTGCGTGAGCTGTCACCAGGACTTCCAACAGGGCTTAAAATTCTGGATCTATCTGAGACTCGTCTACGGGATCTACCTTCTTCGATCAATCCTCGTCATCTCTTTCTAAAACGTTGCTCTGAGCGACAAAAACTGACATGCACCGAAACACTTAAAAACCTTGAGGTACTTTATCTTTCAGGTACCACAAGTCTGGTTGAAATTGAAGACAAATTCTTTAGCAAGCTGGATTCCCTTCAAATTCTCAACCTTTCGGAAACTAGCATACAAAGTCTTCCATCCCTTTCGAATGTTTCTGATCTCCGTCAGCTACTGTTATCGGGCTGCAATTCTTTGACAGAAATCAAAGATGAGTCCTTTGAGCACATGTCCTGCCTCGAGCATCTTGACCTCTCTCAGACTCGCATTAAATTCCTGCCTTCCCTTTCAAAACTTGGCAAACTCTCAGTGCTCTCACTTAAAAGATGTGTTCAGCTGGAAAAACTTCCAGCACTAGAAACACTGTCAAATCTTGAGGAGCTAAATTTGTGCGGTATTGACTATGTGAAAGAAAAGGGAGCTGGATTTTTGGAATGCATGAGCCAACTTCGGATTCTTGAACTCTCTGCAACCCTTATTAAGGAGTTACCATCCATGTTGAACCTCAAAAGCCTTCATCAGCTATATCTAAGGGCTTGTTACCACTTAAAAATGGTGACGAATTTGGACAAGTTGACAACGCTCGTGGTTCTGGATCTGTCTGGAACAGCTATCACTTGTCTACCGCCCATGGATAATTTTAGCAACCTTAGGAAACTCCTCCTCACGGGATGCCCAATTTTGAAGAGTTTTTGCAAATGGAGATGTTTGATCTGTTGGGGGCTAAAGTTGATCAGCTTCCCTACGGAATCTCAAACTTGACTAATCTTGAATTCCTCGATATTCCAAACACAAAAAATACTCAATCAGCAGAGAGAAGAAACACAGATTTCCCCCAAGAAGGGCTCGGACCTTATTAGTGGGGCATCTCCAGCTTTGAAAATCCTTCCACATCTGTATCTAGTAAGCTATTTGTACAATTCCGGGAGAAAAATCCCTCTATATTGGAGACAAGCTTCACGCGATTCCATTTATGTGTATGTCCAACCGAGGGGAAAAAGGAGAGCAGAAGTTCATATTTTTATAGCAAAGAATGTGTTTTCAGAGATATCCGCTTCCAGGTTGCAGAATTTTGTCATTTAAAGAGCAATGATCACTGGAGATCCGTGGATTTGACCTTTTCCCTGTGGGCAGTGAGGATGTGCTCTCCATTGTTAACTGCATATTTTTTGTTAGTAACACTTTCGTGAAGTGTTTGTCCGATATTGGCGTTTCTAGTCTCAAGGCAATGACGGGCTGTTGGATAGAGGGATGCACGGAAATGGAGGGTGTTTTTGACACAGGAAAGGAAGACGATATTGCTGAACCGGGGACTAAATTACAGTTTCTCAGGGTTTCAAATGCTATTAATTTACAAATGACACAAGGTGGTCGGGCTTTTCAGAACCAGGGCCGGCACAACCTCAAAGCTCAAGAGGCCTGGGCCTTGGGCATCCTAAAAAGGCCAAATTTTAGGGACACTCTACTAGTTTTTTCATTTGGGCTTGAGTAGAAGCCTTTTTTGGTTCAAAAGGAAAAAAAAAAGGGTCCATTCCAAGTTAAAATAGGTTGTGATCCACACGAATCCAATGAGGGCCAAAAAAACACACGGTGGCATTTTTATGAAGAAAAGAAGAACGAAGGGCCCTGAAATTGAAGTGAGACGCATCCAGTTCTTCGATTGTGTTCATTTCATCTCCTAATCGCTCATTCTTCATCCACAGGTTTCTCTCCCATCTTTTCGCTATACACATACACACACGTATCTATTAATCTATGTTTGTATCTGCAGCTTGTTGTATTTGAGGTAATTTTTTTTGATCGGAGCTTTCAACAGTTGGTCTGCTCTAGGGTTTTTGATTCAAGTGGGTTTGGGTATCCTAAACCAAATTAGGAGTTGGAATTCAATACGTGGGTTGAGAAGCTCCTAATTAACTCTTAATATGATTGGTTTTGTTTTAGTTGAGATATCTCCTTTTTATGCTAGAATTAAAGCTCTAGAGATGTAACTTGTATGATGCTGAAGTTAGTTGCTCTAAAGCAGTCTTTTAATGTTGGAAGTAACCTCTGTAGTTGCAGTGCCAGTAAATGACTGTAAAGTGCTGATATACATGCTGAATCGGTGTATTAATCGCTAGAAACAAACTTTTGGATATTGTGCTCGCTTGGGAAGTATGTGTCAGATCCATCGCTTGAGAAGGACACACATTTTTTATTAGGCATTGAGCACTAAAAACTCTTGGGCCGACTGTGGGCTCGCCAGAGCCCGAGATGGGCCTTTTCGGAGGCCATCC
>BPLS01000527.1:0-21645 GCA_019656275.1 Rhododendron kiyosumense
CCGAAACCCCTAACCCCTAACCCCGAACCCCAAACCCCAAACCCCAAACCCTAAACCCTAAACCCTACACCCCAAACCCCAAAACCCTAAACCCTTAAACCCTTAACGCCAAACCCTTAACCCTAAACCCTAAACCCTAACCCCTAACCCCTAACCCCTAAACCCTAAACCCTCAACCCTCAACCCTCAACCCTCAACCCTAAACCCTAACCCCTAAACCCTAACCCCTAAGCCCTAACCCCTTAAACCCTAAACCCTAACCCCAAACCCTAACCCCAAACCCGAAACCCTAAACCCCAAACCCCAAAAACCCCAACCCCCTAAACCCCGAAATCCTCAAACCCCAAACCCCCAACCCTAAACCCTAACCCCAAACCCTAAACCCCCAAACCCCAAATCCATAAACCCTTAAACCCTTAACTCTAAAACCCTAAACCCTAAATGGCCCTGCTTTGTACCGTGTTGTTCCATGGCAGTGAAGGGCAAGCGGGCAAGGGAAGGAATGGGTGGCTGGCTATCGGCAATTCAAGCTCAGAATTTTCCAGACTTGGTAGTTGCTGGAAGAAAACAAACTCAATGGGCTTCTCTCGTGGTTCAGATGCAAGGGATTCTGGATGATAAGGCGAAAGGGCAGAGCAAAGCAAATGGGAGAACCTCCTGTTTGGCGAAGTGTGAAAATGGGCAAAACTCGGAGGCTACATGGGAAACGGATGGAACTTTATGGCAATCTGAGACGCAAGTGCTGAAGTACTTACGGGCCTTACCGACGAGGACATCGGCTTCCTCTGGTGGGGGTGTTTTGTTAGCACCTTCACTTTCAAGGCTTGCTAAGCTTGGCTAGCGGTGGCACCTTACACCCTAACCAACCGGTGGAAACAAAGGCATGAGGCAGGCATGTCTTGACAAGGTGACCCGATGGTGTCAGTTGTTGTCGACACTGGTCCCTTAGACAAGTAGCGGTCGTAATGCACGTGAAGGCCCGATGATATCGAGGCATGGATGCTAACGGGAAGCAGGCTTGTGGGACAAGGCAATTGAGGAAAACGGCTAAGTATTGAGAGCTGGGGTTGGATCACTAGATTGACCAGGCAGCCTTGAGTTGGCTCAGGCAAAACAGAGGCAGAGCTTGAGTTGGCTCGGGCAAAACGGTTATTGACGGTTAACGGCGTTCTGCATATATTGCTGGGAAGCATGGGACAGGTGTCCAAGGCAAAAACGAGCTGCTTATGTTGCTGGCAGCATGGGACAGGTGTCAAAGGCAGAAGCGGGCAGTTACCAACAGTTACAGCCAAGGCAGTTTCAGAATTCAATGAGCTGGCAGATTCTGGCAAGGCTAGCACAACCCTAGGGCAGTTGGGGGTGTCAACTACAAGATCATGGGCTTGCCCATGATCTCATGTACTTAGTGGCCACGTTTTTACGGGTCAAAGTTACACAGTTGTAAAAGCTTGTTGGCGCTAATGAATCTGAAAAGGGCGTTACCTTGGCTGAACGCTTGGATGATGTGTTGCCTACGCTTGAGTCACAAAGAATGGCTCACGAAACACACGTCGTTCAAACGGAATCCAAGTTTACAGAGATGTTGGTGGACTTAAACAAACTCTCAGATGTCATGAGGGAGCGGGTTTCTAACTTGGAGTCAGAATTGCTGGTTGTGAAGAGGGCCTTCCTTGGTCGCTCAGACGGATTCGAGACTTGTGTAAAGGTCCCTGAACCGAAGGCTTTCGGCGGTGCCTGAAATGCCAAGGAGTTGGAGAACTTTATGTGGGATATAGAGCAGTACTTCTCTGCTGCTCATGTTCCAGAGGGAGACCGGGTAACAATCACCACGATGTTTCTCACGGGCGATGCGAAACTATGGTGGCGAACTCGATGTGGGGACAGCGGGTGTCCAAAGATCGAGGAGTGGGAAACACTGAAGAAGGAATTGAATGATCAATTCCTACCTTGCAATTCTTTGTGGCTTGCAAGGGAGTCGCTGAAACAATTGAAGCACACGGGTTCAGTGTGAGATTATGTGAACACCTCTAAACATCATTTCAACACCCAAACTCATAGCTTAACTATCCACTGAATGTCTCACACATAACGACATGTCAATCCGTACAATCACGTTAAATTTTTTTCCCAAAAATCACATTAATTAAATAACCAATGTAAATCAAAGTCCAATTATGAAAAACTAAATTAATACACGGGTCTTCATAGGTCGAGTCAACCCATGGTACCAATGGACCCGTCATCAGATGGATCATGGGCTCAAACCTGGGTGGGCTATTCGACTAGGCCCACCACTGCTCGACCCATCTCGGCTACCTCGTAGGCTTGTTCCTGGGTCAGGCCCAAACGGAACGTGTGGGCTCAACCCACTACGCTCAATCTTACCAGTCCGTGCAACCTATTCAACCCGTCTGACTGAAAATCGAGTTCGGCCCACCATAATGGTGATCCGCATTTAGACCCGACTCAACCTCAACCCAATCGGGTCAAGTTTTGTAAAAGATTCGCATTCCAAGTTGATTTTTGGTAAAAATAAGAAAAACCCGATCGGAGTTGGGTAGATATCAGTTGAGATTACCCCGCTCGAACCTACCCCAAAATATTTTAACTTATAAAATTTATGTTTTTAACCTTATATTTTCACTTGATACAAAAGTTATTTGTTCAATTATATATTTGTATTTATTTCACTAAAAAAATATATTTTACCTTATTTATTCATTACTCATAATAAAATAACACTTGATATATAACTATTCCTTCCATTTTGTATTTAGTTTACACAATTGTTTCTCATTTTTACCGGGTGGATAAACCAATCCTTTGACCGGGTGCGCTCCTTTTTGGAAGCGCGGTGAAACGCTCAATTCAGAGTTGCCACTTGGGTTTGAAGGTCCGCCACCTAAGGAACCAAACTTGAAACGCTTGCTATATTGTTTGATTTGAATAGGCTTGTAGACTGGTCCGTCGTCACCTTGATATCTAAGGTTCGGGAGCCAGGTTATGAGAGAGGAAGGGTTTTAAGGCACCCCTCTCGCCCAATCTGAAGATCGGTCTCTACTCAGGCATTTGTAAAACATTTGTGATTGTCTCTCATTAACCAATTTTTAGCCAATTAAGGCGAGGGAACAGTTTAAAGTGATTAAAACTGTAACACATTGCAAGATGTGAATGAATAGCATGTATCCAAAAGCAACAAATAGGGTAAAACTAGGTTCTGTCCAAAAGAGCGAACCCAGTGCACTGTCCCAAATTTGACATGCGCAAGAAGAAACTCACATGCATTAGCCAAAGCCACTGCACGCAGTTTCAACCTGCACGCATGTGCGGGTTTGCTTTTCTCACGGCCTCTGTTTTTATCATCCTCTAGGCTTTGGAAGGACCAGTACACACCCATGACAAACCAAGCAGTAAATAGTATTTAAACTACACAGTTTAAAGACTAAAAAGCCTAACAAATAAACAAAACACCCTATAAATAGTGTAAGGACAAAACAATGGCCTAAAGCTAAGTCACTCATGCAAGAGCAACGCACTGGAAAGCCAACAGATCAAGCACACCTGCGCGCACAAATTGGTAACTTGCACGCGCCCATCAAGGCCATTTCCAATACTTGTCCTCCCATGACTAGGGCTCTAGGCCATGTCTAGATAAACCCCAGTTGGTGTTCCAACAGAACAAAAATAAGTATTGAAAGGCAAGCTAGCAATTTTAACATAGGAAAACAGTAAACTGGTTTTACATGCTCACAAATGATGATCTATGAAGAAAATAACATAAAAGAACAAAGTCCCTGTCCCCGCGCAGATCTGTGCGCGTAGCCACAGAGTGGGGCACTCAAGCCAAGGACAGAAGCGTGCAGGTCCATTGTTCACACAGTTTTTGAACCTTGCTAGCCTTAGGGCTTGGACTGGTATTGATTACCAACCTTGGCCCTGCCAGCCCCCCTCAGGGATCAAAATAGGAAACAGCAGGTGTTTATACCTTTGTGTTGAGTTTGAATGGATGATTGGGCTTTGATGTGTTTGAAGGGTTTGAATGGCAATTATGAGTGATTGATTGTGAACAAGGCTTGTTGTTTGGGATTAAGGTTTGCAAGTGATTTTGTTTGCTTGAGTTTTTTGAGCAAAAGTTTGTCACCATTTTTTTTAACCCTTTGGAACAAAGGGGGAGGGGGGTATTTATAGGGCAAACACCCTCCATTAATGGAAACCTTTTATTAATGGAAATCTTTCAGAAACTTTCCAGAAATGGAAAGTATAAGGTCGGCTGCAACTTTAACCAGCGCGTGGGTCATGGTCCTCGTGGATCTACGCGCGCTAGTCAAGGCTGGTTGACTGACAGATGATAAACAGAGCAACACGCGCGGAAAGGAAACCTATGCGCGCCAGTAAGGTTCTGGTTAGGCTTGGTTAGGGTTAAAAAAGGGTATCAAATACTCGAAGCTCAACCACTCGGCATTCCCGGGGTGTTTTTAATCCATTTCATCATCGGAGAATCAAAAATCGAAAATAAAGTAAACCAATTGGAAGACCCAAATTGGGGTATCTATAATGAGAACGGGCACATCCACACATTACCCGGAAGAGATATGGGGTGGGGGTGGGTCCATGTTGCAAATTTCAGATTAGGGTAGGGCTACAACAAAACCCACTTTGTCCCGCCTTGTTGCACATCCCTAATTAGAAGGTCTATCATTCTAACTAGGAAAAATTAGAAGGTCTATCATTCCAACTAGGAAAAGAAGAGAAAAAAAGAAGAAGAAGTAATACTCTACAACTAAGGGGAGTAATTCGTGAAGAAATCAAGTTCTAGGAACTTCTATAAAATTGGCGAAATATATATCAAGTTCTATTTTTTACGGGTTAGGCAGTGCATGACAGGTAAACTCATCCTCGATCAGTGCGGAAACAGGCTTACCCATGCATTACCTGGTCAGTGTTCGAGGTTGTGTTGTACTTTTCGGGTTGGAGTCGGGGTATGGTAAAACTCGCCCCTCCCTATTGCACATCCTTAATTAGAAAGTATATAGGACTTGAACCGGGGGGGGGAAGAAAACAAGAAGAAGCGTTGTAAGGGGAGTAATTTGTGAATGAAACAAATTCTAGGAACTTACTATGTAATTTACGAAATATATATCTTATTTCTACGCGATCAGAATCGGACCAAAGCAGCCCAAAATCTCAAATCGAACAGGTGGAATTGGTGACACGCATCAAATTCGGGGAATTTCAATGCAATTGTCGTTATATTTATCAATTTCTGCACGATCAGTATCAGAAGACGCCCAAAATCTTGAATCGAACAGGTAACCCTCTCTCTCCTCTCTGTTCGTCTCCCCCTTTATCTATTTGGTGTTGTTTATGGATAATTTAGATGCTTAAACATAATATGTCGGATGCACAGACCAGGAGTGAATCAATTCAACTAAGATGTAGATGCAGGAGTACCATATATTTAGGTCCCCTTCTTTTTAGCATTTTTTTTTGGGGCTGAAGCAGTGCCCTTCTAGGCTTCTTCCCAGGGCTGGCCCTGCCCATTCATGCCCCGTAATTCCATTTTGAAACTAGTCTCAGAAAATTATTTGGCACAGAAGTCTTTTTGCCCCCCTTGTTTGTTGTGGTTTGAAGCATCCAGTGGTGGAGCTGGGATTTTTGCCATGACAGAGTTTTACCATAATTTTTTGCTGTTTAGTAGTTGGATAAGTATATATTCGAGTCGAAATAAGTACATATGCATTTATAGGCATATACTGGGAGGGGGCGAAAACAATGATGGTGGCATGAGAGAGGGAGAGGAAAAAAGGATAAGAAGAAAAATCTACGAGTCGGAGTCTTAGCGCAATAAAAGAAAGTGAAATAGATCCGAAATTAGGGCGATATACTTGGTGCGCAAGTTGTTTATTGCTAAATCTCAAGGGGACTCTTTGGAAAGCCTCTAAATGGTGAGGCTAAAAGTGTGATTTCTAGAAGGTAGTGGGGGCATGTGCTCCGCTCGCCCTTAGTACATTAGACATTGGGGGCTCCTTCGCGTCTCTTTTTTTTTTTTGCTAACTGAGGGTGTCTGTGCCAGCTTTTATGGCGCTTGCATCTTCATTTTTCTTCTTTCTTATCAATTCTGTTGGTGAGTCAATAGAATCTTGTCCTTTCTTATTAATGTTCTGTTTGTTCGAAAGTCTATGTTCATCAAACTCCTTGACATCACAGTGATCACACCGTTGTTTTGAGGTGTTTTTACTGGAGTATTTGGAACTCCAATTCTTTATTGGCAAGTCAATAGAATTTTTTGAATGAGACTATGGTCTTCAGTGATAGCAATCCATCAGGAAAACCCCCTCTTTGACTCACTGAGTGGTACATAATCAACTTGTGTCATATAAAGGTATTGTGCAGTTTGTGCTAGTTGTAGTTACTTGTGAAATATCATGAGGGTCTCACGATAGGTATAGGTTGTTGTGCCCACAGAAGATGAGCAATAAAGTCAAGCTAAAACCTCAAATCATATAGATTTAAGGTTGCAGTCCGGTTATTGTACCTGAGGTATCAATAGGCTGAGTTATTGAAATTTCAAAAACTGATTCCCAAATTAATCCAAACGATGATTGATTGAGAAGATTATCCAACTAATTAAACTAAGTAATGGAAATTGAAGATGAGTTGTGTTTCAAAGTGGAGAAGATTTGAGGTTGGGATCCACCCTAACTTGTTAGTATGGAATTCCATCCATGTGGTCATTGCTACAAGCCCTAAGAATGTCGTCTAGAAGAATGGTATAATTGGGGATCAGCACTGTTTGTCTTCGATCAGCATGAATCGTCTTCAACGTGTTTGGCATAATAAAAAGAAGATGAAAAGAAGGGGGAAGTAGAAGTTATTGTATTCTGTAAGCATAATCTATCCCAATTTCTTGTTACTATACTGTGAAAACGCTTTTATGACTATATGTTTGAAATCACAGATACCAAAGATAGGTAAAATCAATTCATGAATAAATACTCAAAAAGTCCTAACGTTACACACGATTATGAATCACTCATAAAAATCCTCAAATCATATGCAAAACTAAAACTTACTTGTTAGGGTTTCATCTACACCCTAAGGCGATGTTTAGCCACTCGTGAAAGAAAGATGATCTGAAGTCCTTGATGGAATCTCCATAGAAAAGTCTTAAGATCTCCTTATTCTTTTCTCTTGCCTCTTTTTTGCCTCTCCAAAGCTTGAGCAGCCCTAAGGGTTCCTTTGTATACCTCCAAGAACTTTCACTTTGACCCCTAAATGGACTTTCACTTTGATTCAAACACTTCACAAATTACGCCGATGACCTGAAAACATAAAGAGGGTAAACGAGTACCACGTGACCAAGCAAAATGTCTAGCAAGTGCAGTTTGGAAGGCCTAGATATACATACTTCGGCAACTTAGGATGTTGAAAATGCTAATGCCACTATCGCTCCCTAGTCACTTTGTGTTGCAATAATGTTTGAAAGAAAAAGTGTCCTTAATATTGGAAGGAGGATATGTTTGTAAGAATAACCTTAAGAAGTGTTTAGAGACAGCAGACCAAAAAATTTCATTTGTTGACCATAAGTTTAGTCGTTTGGTCTGAGTTTATCATGGGTACATATTAATATTAGTTGGAAGCATCAAAGGGATGCAACCCGTATACACCATGTGCGAAAATAAGCTCTGGGTTCCCAACTGTTAAAAGACAATTTCATTTGCTAGGTTTGAAAAATATGAACGTTATATTGTGTTTCTGTATATTAACCAAATAAATGTCAAATGCTAGTTTAATTTTGTGAGTTGTATTCTTCCTAGTTTTTTGTCCTTTTAGGCCATTCATGTTTCCCCGTCTTTGTTTTGGTTTAGTGTACTGGTCTTTATCATATTCTTTTTCGGTACAAGCTTGTGGTCATTATCATTCTCTGGATTATACAGTTTTTGTTTTTTAGGAGCCTACAGGATAAAGATGAATGTGCAGGCACATATGTCTGGACAAATCGCTGGTCAGCTACCTAATCAAGCTGGGACTCAGTTGCCTGGTGTACCTCAGCAGAATGAAAGTCCTTTTTCTAACCAGATACAAAATTTAGGGGCTCATCATAATACAATGTATGATCCTCTTCAGTTGGCAAAAGCACGCAAGTTCATGCAAGAGAAGATGTAAGACATGCTATTACAATTCACCATGTTCTTTGTGGTTTCAATTGTGAATGTTACCTATATTTTTGTTTGTTCAGGTGGCATTTTTCTTTTGTGGAATTTTGAAAGGGCTTTGCTCTGAATGATGAGTGGAGATTGGGGGGAGGGGGGTGAGGGTGTCTGGAGTGGTGCAGTGGGGCAAAAAAATGATTTATGGTAGCATTGTATTTAATTTGAAACAATGAAATTTAAGAAATCATGGGTCAACCTTGGAATCTCAATGTGATAAGTGATCACCTTTACAACATTGGGACAGGAGATCACATTCACAAGGGACCTATCCAACTTTGGTGCTATTTGACGTCTATGATAGCTGTGCTCCTTGAGCTTATTCCATCTTTTTCTTTTCTTGAAGGATGAAAAGTAATGCTGCTTTCAGTTGTTTGTGTAGATTGTCACCCCGAGGGCCAACCAAATATGATTATCGTCATTTGTGGTGTTATACATAGCCTTGCCTTAGGGCAACATATGGGTGGCAATATGATTTATATAGGTTGACCATTGGACTTGAGTCTAATGGTGGACGATGTGCTTGGAAAGTTGGAGTATTATTTGCGTATTTTTCCAAGTAGTTTCTAGTTGCTTATATATTGTTTTTGACATGGTGTAAGTGTGGTAAACAATAGGATAAAAAGCGAGTTGTATTGTAAACAAAGTACTGCATAATTGACCTGACACATGTTTGGGTTTTGGGTGTTTCCTAATCTGCAAAAATAAGAGGTGGGTCAAACTCAAAGGGCTCAATACCTAGTTGGGCTTTGTGTAATTTCTCCCCCAATCCAACCAAAAGTTGTGAGTCAGTAATGGTATTACTGGTGGCAATAATGTGCTTGTTATTTGTGTAACTTTGATACAGGCCAAAATAAACCAAATCAAGCTTTGTGTCTCAATAATTTTGGTCGGCTACATAAATTTTTTTCCCATTTTCCCTTTTCAATGGTTGTATGCTAAGTTTCAACTAAATTCCTATCCATTGTTATCACATATCATACCATTTTAGGTTTACCTATGACCCTAGCATTTCCGTTAGCATACTCATTGTCACGTTGTCACTCTTATTGTTTTACCCGATGCTCATTGTTTCCGTGAGCAAACCACCTTAGTTTATTTTGTCTCAACTTATCTCCAATTAGTGCTACTCAGCATTTCCATTATGATCTCATTTATGATAGTCTTTCTCTTGTTCTTATCCTGCATCCATTTGAACACACTCATCACAGCTGCACTGATTCTGTAAGTGATTATTTTAGTTGCCAAACATTCTGTCCCTAGGGCATAGCTAGCCTTTTAGTTGTTTGGTGTGATTTTGTTTTTTCCATTTTGTGGGTGAAAGGATTACACTATCCCCCTTCTCTCCATCCCTGTTTGTTATTGAACCTTGATAATGAACTTCACTCTTTAGGCTTTGTTTGGAACATAGGGAAACAAAAGGATAAGACCTTGTGTGGTTTGGAAAGAAGATGAGAAAAAAAAATAGCAAAACAAAGTTTCATTTTCCTCACAATCTCTTTCTTAACAATTGTTTTTCCTTTCCTTTCCACAAGTTCCATAAAAAACCCTTAGACCCGGTTCGTTTTGGGATTTTGGATTTGAATTTATAGGTAATGAGTGTAGAAAGAAATAGAGTAATGATTGAAAATAGGGGTAATGATTGGAGAGAGAGAGAGAGAGAGAGAGAGAATGAGAGTAATGATTGGAGGAAAATAGGGTAATGATTAGAATCCAAAATCTAAAACCCTTAAACGAACGGGGTCTTAGTTTCTTATAGCAGTTCTTCTTTGTTATTTAAATTTAGTTTTACTTTCTAAATCCATGACTCAATGCATCTCTCTACATTTACAATTCAGTATTAGTTCCTTGTAAGTCATCCACTATGGACATCACGCTGAATATGTCTTGTTAATCTTCTTAGTAAGTTTATTTGTTCTGTAAGTTATGTATGAGGTGGAATCTCAAATTGGTCCTCTAACACTATTGTCGCCACTCAAGTGATTGTAAACTGTCCTAGAATAACCTTGCAATCTTTATGTACTAAGCGATCTGTATTTCTTGGTCATTAGTACTATAACTTTGATAATAATAATGTTTGTGAACCTTGAGAACCATGCAACATCCCTCTTTCTTTATGGAGCGAGTAAAGGATCATACCATTTGAGGACTTCGTTTTCTCCCCCCTGCTTCATGCTTTTCCATAGGTATGGTGACGAGCACAAAATTAGTTTTCCTTTCCTTGGGGACCAAAATATGGTATAGACGAAGAGATTGGTGCTATCAATGAGAAGAATGCTTGTGTATATAACCCATTTGTGGATTTGGCAGTCACGACTTGTGGTATTATCTGCAAAAAGTGCCTCCTGCCAAACTTGGATTGCATTCCATGATTGGAAGACTTTTCTTTTATCATACCTTCAGCTTCTGCTTAACACACTTCCACTGATTGATGATATCTTTGCCTCGTAATTTTGTCACACCTTTCTCTCTTCTCCTGATTGTTCTTGTTGCTTTTATTTGAAATTGTATTTGAGAATTGAGATGAATGACTTAAATTGTTTGTTTTATGCATTCTTGCTGAAACTTGGTATGGCTTTTTCTTCAGCTATGAATTGCTTAGTCAACGGCAGCAACAACCTCATGATAGACAACCAAAGCAGTTTCAGGATTTTGTAAGACGCCTTGATGAGGTTCTATTCAGAAATGCTGCCCAAAAGGGGAGTCTTGTTTTGGTATTAGCTCCAGGATCCTTTTAGTTATGAACTCTTGAGTTTTTTGGGGGGAAAAACTAAGCGGTAGACTACATCCATATGCTGAACTCATTGACTTTGTTGGTAACATGAGGTTTTTTGTATTTCTAGGGTGAATATATGAACCTGGAGACTCTGGAGACTCGTTTGCATGTCTTGATCAAACGTTTACCAATGAGCAATCGCAACCAACACCATCCGCAGCTCGTTAATGCTCCTTCTCCTATTGCTACAATGATACCAACTCCGCGGATGACTCACAGTGGGAATTCAATTACATCAGCTGTGGATGCTTCCATGGTTGCTTCCAGCGGTGGTAATGGCATAGCACCTGGGACTAGCGTTACTGAAGGCTTATTACCAACTACTACTAATGGGCTTTCTGTTGGAATGCCCAGTGGTTCTTTCAATTCATCTGATGGTAATTGGACGTCTCTCTGGTAAGTTGTCAGCTGCTTTTCATTCACACCACTGTAACACACTCTAGTTTTGCAGGGTCTATGTCTAATGGATATCAACAGTCGCTTTCTGAGTTTTCTATAAGTTCCAGTGGAAGCATGGTGTCTTCAAGTGGCGTACGAGGAATGACAAGCCAAATGATCCCTACTCCTGGATTTAATAGCAACAATACTCAGTCTTTCATGAATCTGGAATCTTCTAATGATACTGGTGCCTTTTCAACCGTTGGATCTAGTACAATATCACAGCCTCTATCACAAAAGCAGCATGTTGGTGGTCAAAATAGCCGGATCCTGCACAACCTTGGTAGCCACATAGGTGGTGGCATTAGGTCTGGCTTGCAGCAGAAAGCTTATGGATTTCCAAATGGTGGCTTAGGTATTATGCAGCGCAATTCACCGTTGATCAATGGTCCAGGAAATTCTGAGGGCTTTCTGGTGGCCTCATCGAATGACAATTCACCAAAACCTTTACCACAACATTATGATCAACATCAGCGGCCAATGATGCATGGTACTCCCTCACTCTTAGTATTATACATCTTTGGGGTATGGTATGGCACGTCACTTCATTCAGAAGTGAGTGGTAGATGTGATGTTTAAGGTGGAGTTTTCTCTAAAACTGCCTCTTGACTGCTCATGCTGAATTGTACAGGTGATGGATATGGGATTAGCACTCTTGATTCTTCTGGGTCGGGAAACGTTTATGGTTCAGCTATGAATAATCAGAATTTGAATCCAGCAAGCTTGCAGTCTCTATCAAGAGCCAACTCCCCATTGATGGCTAATCAGCCGAATTTGCTCACTACCCAGCAGTCTCAATCCATTGATCAATCGGGAAAGATGAACTTCCACCCGTCAAAATCATCAACTGACAATATCTTACAATCTCATCATGAGCAACAATTTCAGCAGCAGCCTCTAAGGTTAAAACAACAGCAACTTGTTCAACATCAGCGACAACAGAAGCAGCAAATTCAGCAGCACCAGATACTGTTAAAGAATGATTCTTTTGGTCATTCTCAGCTGACTTCTGATTTAGGCAGTCAACTAAAGCTTGAGCGTGGAATGGAGCACCACGATGAAGCTTTGCTTTCACAAGTTTCAGAAAAATTCCCGTATTCAGAGTTTCAGAACCAATTCCAGCAAAGTTGTGCTGAAGATCGTTCAGGATTTGCTCAGTTGCTTTCTCTTCCATCTGTCTCACAGGATATATGCTCATCACCGACTCAAACTTCACAGCAAATGCAGCAATTGTTGCATCCTCACCAGCTGGTTGTTGACTCTCAGAGCGATTTCAGCTGTATTTCTGTTGGAGTACAATCAGAGAGAGTACTGCCTGGTCAATGGCATTCAATGGAGGACAAGTCTCAAATACCAGGGAATGTGTCGCAGGGGCACCATATTCAGGAAGAATTCCGTCAGAGAATTTTTGGGCAAGATGAGGCGCACCGTAACAATTTCGCATCTGAAGGATCTATTTGTGAAGTTATTACTAAGCCACTGGAGCCCCCAACCTCAAGTGGTGCTACCTGTAGATCCGCTAATTCTAACCGAGAAAGGCAGTTCAAGAATCAACAAAGGTGGCTATTGTTTTTGAGGCATGCTCGTCGGTGTGTGGCCCCACCGGGGAAGTGCCAGGAAGTTAACTGCATAACTGCTCAGAAACTTTGGATGCATATTATAGACTGCAAAGTATCTCAATGTCCATATCCTCGTTGCCACCATACCAAGATCTTACTTCATCATCATAAGCATTGCAGGGACCCAGGTTGCCCTGTTTGTGTTCCTGTCACAAATTATCTGCAGACTCATCTGAAGGCACGTGCATTTGATAATGGAGTTATTGCAGCTCGATTAACTTCAAAAACAAGTCCACCAGTGGTACAAACTTTTGAAGATTTACATCCTTCGCTGAAACGATTAAAAACTGAGCTGCCCTCCCAATCCCTTGTTCCTGAGACTGAAAGTTCTGCTGTTTCTGTTCTTACCGGCGGTGGACGCCATGTACTCCATGATGCACAACGTGAGGAACACCAATATGCTGACACTTGCATGCAGATGAAATCAGAGGTTACAGAAGTCAAGATGGAAATTCCTAGAAGCTCTGGGAGTGGAAGTCCTAGCATTTTTGATATGAAGAAGGATAATATGGATTGTACCTACAGCCAAAAACTTGGTGAACAAATTATTTTGGATGATTCTGCTGGTTCTGTACAAAAAGAATGCATTAAAAGTGAGAAAGATATGGACCAAGCTAAACCAGAAAATGTTGTCCTGCCTGTTGAAAATGCAGTTGGAACCAAGTCTGGGAAGCCTAAAATAAAGGGAGTATCAATGACTGAGTTGTTTACTCCCGAGCAAGTCAGAGAACATATTAGAGGTCTCAGGCAGTGGGTTGGCCAGGTCAGTTTATGAATTTGCTTATGTCATTTTCCATTCAAGATCATCCATCAAATTTTTAAGACTTTTTGGAATACATTGTACTGCCGGGATTCACTTTTGCTCACACGGAACATGCAATTTGCAGTAGTTTCATGTTTTAGGAGAATAATAATTGTTGGTGCCACAACAATTATCGAAGCATATTCACGAATCTTTAAAGTAACATCTGTTCAGGAAAAATAAAGGTCTTGACTCCTGATTCAAGATTAATGAGTAGGAGAGTTGGATTCATATATAAGCTTCACATTGAGAACCTCTATGACCATGTTTACTAGGAGTATATTCTTCATGTGATTGATAGCGTTGGGTTTTAGGCTTCAATGGAAAGATTAAATATTATTTTGAATCTCCAGTGCCATATATTTTTACGGTTAAAGGATCTCTAGTCTCTCGCTGATTTCTTCTATCCTTCTCAACAGATGACAGCTGCTAGCTTCTTCTTCGTCTTTTACTTTGATCTCTGACTTGTCATGCTGACTTGTACAATCAGTGTGAAGTTATTCTTCAGGGCAGGACTTACTGCTTATAGTTAGTAACAAAATTTTGGTTTGTTTGGATCCACATATTGATGATGCTATGTGCTTGGATTTCTTCATGATTGTCTTTTCTTTTTTCCTGACAAAATGTTTGTATCCTTTTACTTTCTGCTGAGTAAGTCATATTCTTGTTTGATGGTCAGATTTTGTTATTTTCATTTTTTTTTTTTTTGGCTTTTGACAGAGTAAAACCAAAGCAGAAAAAAACCAAGCAATGGAGCATTCAATGAGTGAGAACTCATGTCAGTTGTGTGCAGTTGAGAAGCTCACATTTGAGCCGCCACCGATATATTGTTCACCATGTGGTGCTCGTATTAAAAGAAATGCAATGTATTATACCATAGGAGCTGGTGATACACGACACTGCTTTTGCATTCCCTGCTATAATGAGGCCCGTGGAGACACTATCCTAGTTGATGGAACTACTCTTCCGAAAGCAAGGATGGAGAAAAAGAAAAATGACGAGGAGACGGAAGAATGGGTATGTTGTCCTGACATCTATGTACATGTGTGTGTGTCTGTTTATTTTAACTTAATTTGATTGTCCGTGAGGGCTTTTGTGTTTCTAACGTTGGCACTTTGTATAGTGGGTTCAATGTGACAAGTGTGAGGCTTGGCAACATCAAATCTGTGCATTATTTAATGGTCGAAGGAATGATGGTGGGCAAGCTGAATACACTTGCCCAAACTGCTACTTAGCCGAAGTTGAAAGGGGAGAGCGTAAGCCCTTACCTCAGAGTGCTGTTCTTGGAGCAAAAGATCTGCCTAGAACAATTCTCAGTGACCACATAGAAAATCGATTATTTAGGCGGCTGAAGCAGGAAAAACAAGAGAGGGCAAGAGTTCAAGGGAAGAGTTATGATGAGGTGATTCATTTGACTTTCCAATTGATGTATACGAGTCACCAGTTTAAGTTTTGTGCTAAATATGTTCAAGCATTTTCTTCAATGCAGGATGTACTTTTGCTGAAATCCAGTATTTCAACCGCTTAAATTTGTTTTCATCTGAGGTGCTAATAATTGGAATGGTTTCACATTGTTCTTTAATTAAATTGGATAGAACTGCTTTCCTATACCAGCCTTATAACTTTTAACTGCCTTCCGGCAATAAACAGCCTGACCTCTAATGCTCTTGAATTTGCTTTCTGTAACATTGGATGTCATTTTGCATGAACCAGTCGTTAATTCATGGACTCTTCTGGTTAAACTCTCTTCATCTCTCTGTGTGGACATGCATGAATGTGTGGTATGACTAGCTGATGGACTCGTTTTAACTATTTTCTTGTGGCAGACTAATCTAGGTGATTGCTTCAGATTATGTTGGGGAGAACCTGGGTTTAATTGCGCTGATACTTCTAGAAGGGCATCTTATCCTTATGGTCGTAACCCGTACACATCTGAGATTTCTCATACAAATTAGATACTTGAAATTAATTTCCTTAATTTTAGGAAGTCTCAGATACTAAAGTTACACATCCAAGCCTTTATGAAATGGAGATTGTGACATTTGTTGCACCGAATAAGACTGGCTATCGGCTATTGAAAAGTACTTCCCAATTACTTTATTGGTTTATCACTATTAGAACAAAACTTTGCAAATGTGTCTTGGCAGTATATTTATCCTACTTTTTTAGTTTTTTGTGTATCAAGTCTATTGACATATCCTTATCATACTGTACGTGTATCCATGCTCCACGTTAACGTATCTATATTATGTCGTGTTCCTATGATAAAACTTACCCCTCCCCCTCTCTCCTCTCTTCATCTCCCTACTTTTGATTACATTAGGAAAATCATTTAGGAGATTATGGACAATTTCTTTTAATCTTTATCTTTTTATTTATTTCTGAATGATAGTTGTGGTTGCTGATCCTCTATGGACTTGAGTTGCTGCATGTGTCTTAACTTGTTTTTATCTTTTTTCTTTATTCTAATTTCTGCCAAGTGTCTGTAGACTCTGTACTTATTCTGCTGAAAATATTGCCAGGTTCCAGGAGCAGAAGCACTCGTTGTTAGAGTTGTGTCGTCGGTGGACAAAAAGTTGGAAGTTAAGCAGCGATTTCTTGAGATTTTTCAAGAGGAGAATTATCCAATAGAGTACCCATATAAATCCAAGGTATGCAGGAAATTCAACTAACCTTTTTAAGGCTTTTCCGTTGCTTGATGTACCATTGTCCTTTTATTTCTCATACATTAGTTATTTATGTTACATCTGTTGCCATGCTATCTCGGACGACCGAACAGTGAGAGGATTTTATTATTTTTTTTTCAGGTGGTTTTGTTGTTTCAGAAAATTGAAGGTGTAGAAGTATGTCTGTTTGGCATGTATGTTCAAGAATTTGGATCAGAATGTCAACAGCCAAATCATCGCCGTGTTTATTTATCATACCTGGATTCTGTTAAGTATTTCAGGCCTGAGATTAAAGCAGTGACAGGAGAGGCACTCCGTACATTTGTTTACCATGAAATTCTGGTATCTCGTTCTTGTTCTGTAATTTGTTTATTTTTTGCTCGTTCATAAGTTCTTGTGCTAATGCTTCTTCTCTTCCTTTCCTCTTTTCTTATCAACTTGTTCAGTATAATTATGGACCTCTTTGATTATGTATCTGATTTTCTTTCCAGATTGGATACCTAGAATATTGCAAGAAACGAGGTTTCACAAGTTGCTATATATGGGCTTGCCCTCCATTGAAGGGTGAAGACTATATTTTATATTGCCACCCAGAAATTCAGAAAACACCAAAATCTGATAAACTGAGAGAATGGTGAGAGCCAAATAAGCTTGCAGATATGTGATGATTTTTCTCTTTGTATCATGAAGCAAGCTTTAGTTTTCTTTTCATGGGTGAATTCTTTCAATTCAGGTACTTATCAATGTTAAGAAAAGCTGCAAAGGAAAACATTGTGGTTGACCTTACTAATCTCTATGACCACTTCTTTGTTTCTACTGGGGAGTGCAAGGCTAAGGTAACTGCAGCTCGGTTACCTTATTTTGATGGGGACTACTGGCCTGGTGCTGCAGAGGATATGATTTACCAGCTTCGTCAAGAAGATGATTGCAGAAAACAATATAAGAAAGGGACAACCAAAAAGACCATTACAAAAAGGGCTCTAAAATTATCTGGCCAGTCTGATCTTTCTGGAAATGCATCGAAGGATTGGCTACTTATGCACAAAGTAATATTTATTTTCAATTTGTTCACTGTTTAGTTAATTCAAGAACGCGTTCTCTAATTCTTTACTATTTAGGTTTCCTGTTTTCTTGTAATTTCCTATGTTTCTGTGTCACGGTTCTACTTATGCTCTAATTATTGTGATGCTATTATATAACTTAGTTTTTGTTGTTAGCTTTTTTCGTAATTTTCTATGCTTTGAATAGTGCCAACTAGAGAAACTGAGACAGCCCAAGTAGTTGGGATCTAGGCTGTTGCTTTAAGTTCTATGTTTCAAATTAATTGTGCTTTTCAAATAGAATTTTTTGGTTTTCTTTGGAGATAGTACTCTTTTCTTTTATTGTGCTTTTCAAATAGAATTTTTTGGTTTCGTTTGGAGATAGTACTCTTTTCTTAAAAGCTATCCATTTGTCCCAGCTTGGCGAGACAATTTGCCCAATGAAGGAAGATTTTATCATGGTTCACTTGCAGCATGCATGCACTCATTGCTGTATTCTAATGACGTCAGGAAACCGTTGGGTCTGCAACCAGTGCAAAAAATTTCAGCTTTGTGACAAGTAAGAGTTCTGCTATCATCACTGATTTTTTTTTCCAAAAATTTTTGCTTCCAAAATGCACGTTCATATCTGATGCTCTGAAATAGTTTTATGAAATGCTGCACTAACTCAGTTAATGGTTCTTGAAAGATTCTTCAACCTCAATTTCATGTGACTTGTGTAACAATGTGCATTGATGCTTGTGCTACTATTCTTGCAGGTGTTTCGAAGCTGAACAAAAGCTTGAAGAGAGAGAAAGACATCCTATCAATCAGAGGGAAAAACATTTACTCTATCATGTGAGCTCATCTATCCTTGAGTTTGTATTATCTTCTTGATGGTTCGTGGCCATGAGTTGAGCTATATTTGTTTATTGCTACATGATTACTTTTTCAATCTCCTGATTAGGTGGAAATCGATGATGTGTCTGAAGATACCAAGGATAAAGATGAGATCCTTGAGAGCGAATTCTTTGATACAAGACAGGCATTTTTGAGTCTCTGCCAAGGGAATCACTATCAGTATGATACCCTCCGCCGAGCTAAACATTCCTCTATGATGGTCCTTTACCATCTTCACAATCCCACTGCTCCTGCATTTGTGACAACATGCACTATATGTCATCTTGATATTGAAGCTGGCCAAGGATGGCGCTGTGAGATTTGCCCAGATTATGATGTATGCAATGCTTGTTATCAAAAGGACGGAGGAATTGATCATCCTCATCAGTTGACAAACCATCCATCCATGGCTGATCGTGATGCACAAAATACAGAAGCTAGGGAAATACGAGTTGTACAGGTTACAGCTCTTTTTCCTGATGTGAATTCTTTTCTTTCCCCTTGCTTATTTTACTCTCTTTTTTGTTCTTTTGGCAACTGTCTTTCATTCTTTTTCTTGTTTCTACGTATATACATATGAATGGCTGGGGTCCTCCTTATTTTTGCACTTCTTAAAAAATGCCTAGTAGAAATGGAGGTATAATACTTGACTGAGAGACATTTTGTTTACATTCGAGGTCATCTGGGAAGTGATAGTTGAAGATGCTGTGCACTTTCCAATTATCGCTTTCTCCTTCCCAGGGAAAGGATTTGCCTTGAATGAGAGCTATGTAGGAATGGTGGTTTGAACATTGGTTTTACGTTGTAGGCATTAAAGCTCTGGCTTTGAGTTTGAATTTGGCCCGTTGCCTGTACCTCTTCTTGAATTGTTCCAAGGTTGACGAGAAAATTATGTACGATCATTTAGTGCTTTTAAGCTTTTATAATCTGTTTGGTGAGGAAACATTGTGAAGCTGCTAAAAGCTAGTCTTTCTATGTTTCATGATGAGGACCACATTTAGAAATGTAGTAGGCATGTGACTCGTTTTGCAGAAAACCAAATGTAGTTGTGGGGTGTGCATTTACTGATTGCACCCAAGGTGGCATGACCTGTTGGGGACTTACAACTTAAGGCTCCGTCCAGTTGCCAAGAATTTGATGCAGAATCATTTTACTTTCCTCTATGTGTTCATTTGGTAAGAGAATGTCATAAGAAAGTTAAGCTATAATTTTGATCTGTGTAGGAAACTAGTTTAATGATAAGAATCCTGCAAATTTTTGTATCTTTTACAAGACGTTTTGAAGGAAAACTAATCTTAGTGGGAAAGTTGAAGTCGAGAGTTCCACTGAACAAATAATAAATAAAAGAAACTTGGATATCCCATACTTTACTTCCTCACCAACTGAAAGGGGCCTAAGACTCTGCCTTGAAGCATCTTCATTGTCCACCACTTGAGGTAGGTTTGCATCTAAGCCTTAAATACTTAACCAAACTGTTGTGACTGGTTATCCACTTATCCTGATGTGGATGTCATTCAGTCTTTGATGACTGCTGTGATATAATACCCTGTGTATGTGGAATATCGTGGAAAATTTTGTGTGTAATTTCTTTAACCAATAGTGAACTGACTATACATGTTTGTTAACTTCTTCCTCCGATTCTGATATTTCCCTCATGTTATACTTGGTTCCAATGAGCTAGTACTAGGCAGTTTAATTGTCTTTTGACATGTTGGATATAAAAGTACAACAATGCTAGAGGCACATCGGTGTGGCACGCCTCAGTCACACCCCTCTCACATACAGGGGGCCCCACTGAAACGGGCCGCACCTGTATGTGAGAGGGTGTGGCTGAGGTGTGCCACACCTGATGTGCCCCTAGCACCTCTCATAAAACCAAGACCTTTGATATCTTGGATGTAAAATCTAAATGGAACTTGTCCTTTTACTTTATATGTTTCTGTAGAATTTATTGCATTGCTTTGTTTTACTACTTGTTTTCCTTTCCTGATGGAGTTACCTAACCTTTGTGGCCATCTTTGTTCCTATTTTTTATCATGGATCCTAACTGTATTGCCATCCTCACCCGCGTATGTGTTTGGTTGCAATGCAACTCCACTTTTCAAAGGAAACATTTTTTTCTATATCGGGACATATGTTGGATTCATGTTCTCATCATATTTGGTGAATCAAGTTAACTGTGGAGACATTCATGAACTGCTTTACGACTCTCTCCTACATAATGATTGGCCTAAAAACCACTGCTTTGTGTGTCCATTTTCATTTTCAATATCCCTACCTTCATTTAAGATTGATTTTGAAGAAGTGCGAGCTTTCTATGCGTGGTCTAACAGGATTTGATTACTTGATGTCACAGCTTAGAAAAATGCTCGACCTTCTGGTGCATGCATCTCAGTGTCGATCTCCAAATTGTCAATATCCAAATTGTCGCAAGGTGAAGGGTCTTTTCCGCCACGGGATGCAATGCAAAATACGTGCTTCTGGAGGTTGTCTTGTCTGTAAGAAAATGTGGTACCTCCTTCAGCTTCATGCTCGAGCTTGCAAAGAATCTCAATGTAGTGTACCGCGTTGCAGGTCTGTACCATCAACCTTTGCTCCGTCCTTTCCTCCCCCTCTATATATATGGAGGTTTCATCTGTTAGGGACCTTCATAATTGGTTTATATGTTGATATTAATTCAGAGATTTGAAAGAACATGTGAGGAGGTTGCAGCAACAATCCGATTCCCGACGAAGGGCAGCAGTGATGGAGATGATGAGGCAGCGTGCTGCTGAGGTTGCTGGCAATGCTGAATGACTAGGATGTACATATAATTGTAGAGGTATTGCAGAAGAGCTTCCTGAGGGAGGTACACTCCATTAGGCTGATAGCAGAATGAAACTGCAGCAAATTGGTTCTTGTCACTCGGTAGTGCATAAGTGTTTAATTTATGTCGTGTCGATATACTCTCCCCAAGGAAGACGACGAAGTTTGTTGATCTGTGCTGCATCATCTTCTACGACTGCTAACCATATATTTTGGAGTGAGAGTACTGAAGCGTGCCTTCGTCGGTCGCTAATCTTGTGATTCTTTGATTTTAGCCTCTTGTAAGTTGTATCCGTCCAGTGCCATAACTGGTGGTGACTGTACTATTGTTGCCCTAATTGTCTAGTTGTCCCTTTTTTCCTTTTGTTTATATTCTGTTGTCACAACCCCACCCCACACCACCCCCACAC
>BPLS01000527.1:21745-66297 GCA_019656275.1 Rhododendron kiyosumense
CCCCCCACAAATACCCTTTGTAGATTGTCTGTTTATTTAAAGACGGGGAATAAAGTATGATTGTAAAATGGCAAATGCTCATTTAGGTTTGGAATACAATAATTACATGAGATGGTGAGGGCATTAGGGTACAATTAAAAACGCAATCTTGATATTTCAGGCAGAGAACCACCGTTGCCATCTTCTCTATTCTGTAGATTTTGGGCAGATATTGATCATGGGTTTCCTTTAATGGCCAATATTAACCAATTATTCTACTACTACAACAAACACTTAAAAAAAAAACACTCATCAAATTTGCGATTCACGCAAATTACACCTCCAATGCGAGGGATGCAAGTGTGTGTAAAGTGTTTGTGTGTGTTCATGGTTATAGAATTTGCCTATCTTTAACATTGGTATTTTCAGATTTTGTTTCCCCTTATATGCGTATTTTCCATGAGTTTTGGAGTGCGTGCTGAGAGAGAACAAAACAGTGACTGGTTTGAGATATGCCAGTGCGGGATAAGAATTTTGTTTCCAGTTATTATGGTAAAATTAATTTCTAGGGTACTAATCCCTGTTATTTTAAAAAAATCATCAGATTTCCTATATAATGGAATTTTCTATAATATCAATGCTATCAAATTTTGGCATATTCTATGTATTTCAAAATATTGTATAACTTCTCTCTGGTGAAAAAAAAAATGGTTTGTTCACAATTTTTTTGTGGGTACTTGTTTGGCAGAGGGAATCCAAGGTAAATTGAATGACGTAGCACTGCACATGAATTTGAATCCATTAGAAATAACGAGAGTTCCTCTCTGGGTTAGAGGAGAGAACTGCTGGGATTAGTTTGAGAGTCAAGATTGCAATGTTCCAAGCCTGCAAGAACTTGTTTAGGTATACAAGCAGATTATTATTATACCTATTTCACATGAACGATGCCAACTAAATCTATTACAGATGAACGATCAGACGATGACGTGTTCTCTTCACATCAATATATGACATGTTTGTTGATTCTCAAAATAACTTCTTCATGAACCACTAAACAACTCTAAATTAAGATCCCTTCTTTTTTGGCTTCCCATTTGGCCCCGGAGGCAAGGGATCTTGTTCTACCGGCAGGCAGTAAATCTTAGAAAATTAGCAAAAATCCTGTTGAAAATATATTAAATGAGAGCAGACCAAACAGATCATGATAGATTGTAAATATCCCAAACACACCGAAGAGACTATGCACAGAACCCTTGAGTAGTATTTTGCGCTTCTGCTTTTAGATGGGACTATAAGTGAACAATAAATAATTTTTCGTATGATATGTAGTCTCATAATATGCCTTACACTCTGTGGGTTACTATATCCGTTAAAAGTTTAATCCAACCTGTAAAAATTTCAACCAAACACCAGATATATGGCCTCCTTAAATATACATACAATTTGATGTTCATATCCAATCAAACAATGGGGCCTTATGGTATTTCCTTCTCCATTCCTCAGTAGGAAGTTCAACCTCCTACAAAATGTGGCAACATTGACATACATGTCCATATTTAGCATCAAACATTCAACCTCCTATTAACCCTGCTTAATAACATTCAAGCAATAAATTTTCAAAAAAAATGAAAAAGTAACAAAGGGTGCAACTGGTCACATTATGGAACACCGAAACGGGAAAATCATGTGGGGATGCAGTATGTTTTTCCCCCAGAGCGAGTGCAAGTGCCTTGCGTGCCAAGGCTGACTACAAAAACTACCAGTTCCTCTCCATTACAACATGAAAGCTGCCCATGCCTAACCATGAATTTGATATGGCTTTTAAAGTTTTGAATTCCACACATAAGGGCTCCAAATGTCAAAATGATTTCTTTTCATAAGAAACCAGCCCATGAACTCCACCTTCAACTTGTGCTGCACCACTACGAACCTGTACAAGCCGAAGTAACAAACAATATCATGGGACAGAATTCCTTCCCCTTATATATCATTCACAAGAACTCTCATCCATCAGTGATCGTGGACTCGTGTCAGGAAACTTAACCCACTAAATGAGCAAAAGAAAATTACTCTCAATAAGCAGGAATTGAAATTAGATGTATGGCGGATGGAATAAGTTATTCTTCAAGAATAGCTAATTTAAAGTTTCAGTCTGTAGAGTGTAGACTAGTAATAATAGTCGTACTGGTTAGAGCCCAGAACCATAGAAGGTATAACAGATAAAAGCTGGTTGTTTTATTTTACCTCGAGCCTAAGTACTGATGATCGTAATAGTTCATGAGCAGATTGCAAGGAAGAAGCACCGAGATCTTGGAAACCCTGCTTAACTGCTTGCATGTTGTATGGCAGAAACTTCAAGACAGAGCCTTTGTCTGCAACAGCTCCAACCACCCCTTGAGCAATCTTTAACTTAGCTGTATCACCCAAGTATCGGGCATCACTCCCTTTCATCATTGCTTCCAGAGAACCCATGCCTCGATATTTTTTGATGCGGTGGCCACCCTGTTACAGAAAAAAGTATGGGAAGAGATAAAAACGACAGACTTTAGGTGAAAAGGCAAACATGGACTGCTTCTGCGTCCTCCATATACCCAATAAAACACCTTACTCGAAAAGGAAAAGTAGCCATACAAACAAGAAAGATAAAATCATACTCTAGTTGACCAACACGTCATATTTTTTCTACCAGAAACCACCGGTGGAATCCGCATCTCTCAATGCCATACTTATCTTCCTTCATCCAAACCATCCAACGTTAAAGAAAATTATCCAAAGGCTGAGGAAGCAACATAATGAGATACAAATTGATATCTTATCACAAAAAAAAAAAAAAAAACAGAAACTGTTGACTATATATTGAAAAATCATTCACCTCCTTCTCCTGTTCTCTCATTAGAGAAAATTAAGGCCTTATACCGAAAAGAAAGCAAGAAAGACAGCTGCTTCACAGCTTGTAAGTCTATCTCTTCCTTCCTTTATAGGTGTGCAAGTACATCAATATAAAGAGACATAAATATATCTCCATGCTGTAATTGAAATAGAGGAAAGAATTTATATGAATCAACGTAGATATACCAAAGATACTATACGTCCACAGCGCACACGATTGCACATAAATAATCAAAGGACTTTATTCCATATAAAAAACAACTCATCATTTACAAAAGCAATAAAAAAGGAACGCGACATGGCATGCATCACCTGATACTCATAAGCACCAGGAGCTTCATTACTTCCAGCTAAGAAGCTTCCCATCATCACAGTTGAAGCGCCGAGGACCAAAGCCTTAACAATATGTCCGGAGTTTGAAATGCCACCATCAGCAATGACAGGCACACCACTTCTTTCAGCGATAGATGAAACCTTATACACTGCAGTTGCCTTAAGCAATATCGAGAAAAGCAAGAGTCAAAAAAAAAATAGAACAGCCCCATAAATTAAAACAGAACTTTCCCTCGTCATCAAAAGTTCCTATGGCAGAGATATACCAAATCAATTTAGAGCAGTACTAACTTCTCAGTTCTCAAGTAGCTACAACTAGAAGTCATCAAAGTTGCCTCATTTTGGAGATTATTTCAGGAGACGTCAATGTCCAATAGGCAAAATTTCATTCAGAGTTAGAGACGAGAGGCCATCACTGTCTGTATCCCAGGCCATAGAGGATAATTCCCAACCCTGATCCACTTAGCTTTACCCAACAGCAAATGACTGTTCAAACAGACATTACAACAAAACAAAAAACTTAACATATTGATTAACATTACCTGTCCTCGGCCGACAGCACAGACCTCCTGCGTGGTGCAAATGGAGCCGGACCCCATACCAACTCTCAACCCATCAACTCCAGCCTGAATCAAGTTGTGTGCTTGATTCATTGTCACAACGTTCCCCCCGATCACATCCAACTCCGGATATGTCTTCTTGAAGTACTTAATCATGTCAATTTGATAGCTTGAATTTCCCTGAGAACTATCCAATACGATGACATTGGCCCCGGCCTTCACCAATTGCTCCAACCTCTCCTTATCTGATTCCCTCGTTCCAATTGCAGCTCCCACCATGAACTTGCCCTCTGACCCCATCGACGGCATCCCCAACTTTGGAAACCCCTTAATTCTGTCTACGTCAGCTGCACCCACGACGTCCACCACTTGTCCGTCTTTCTCATTCACCAAAGGTACAAATTCCAGATTTTTTGCGGCTAAAAACACAGCAACTTGCTCTAAATCATAGTCAGATGGAGCTGAGATGGTTGATTTGATCATGTAGTCAGAAACCCTAGCTTGTTTGTCATTCAACGCTTCCCAATCAGATTTCGTGACCACACCTAGCAGCTTCGATTTCCTGGTGCCTGACTCAGTAACCAGAATGCACGTGGGTGAAGAACCGAATTCCCAAACGGAATCGATAGAGTCAGATGGAGATTTGAATATTAAATCGGAGACAAAGGGGATACGGTGAGACTTGGCAGAGCGGATGATGGCGGCTTGATCGGATGGGGAGTTGTTAGAGTGAACGATGCCGATGCCACCGAGGGCAGCCATGGCAACGGCCATAGAGGACTCAGTGACGGTGTCCATGGGGGAGGCGACGCAGGGGATTGAGAGGTTGAGGTTGCGGGTGAGTTTGGTGGAGAGCTGAACCGAATCTGTAGGGAAGTCGATGTAGTGAGGGAGGAAGATAACATCATCGTACGTGTACGAGTATCCCTGTTTGAATAGCCTCTCCGCCGGGAATCCATCGTCAATTGGAGCTCCGTCCATCGCAGAGACCTAGGGTTTGGAAACAAAGATGAACTAATAAATAAACAACAGGAGTAGTATAGTAGTACTATGGGTACATTATCCAAAAATGCAGAATTGTCCTTGTCCCTCCCTCTCAGATTAACGAGAGAGATGAATGAATATTACTCTACAAAAGAGAAGTAAGATAGTTGATAAATCTATTCAACACCCCTTCCCCAAAAAAATCTATTCAACACACCCAGGCAGAATCACAGAACGAACAAAGGTATATATATCCATACATACATATGAATGAATATACCCAAACATACCCATGGATATGGAATTAAGTAGTATATTCTACAGTATTATTGAAGAGTGATGATGACTCAACCAGTAAAGATGCGAAAGTTTAATTCCACAGTGAAGAAGTTCTTTTACCACGGAGACCGTTTCGGGTACAGAGAAGTATTCTCTTTGAGCTCCTCCCTTCCTCCACCTACCAAAATTTTAGGACTGGCTGCCGGATATCCTTCACCACCGGGCAAATTTATCTCACTCACTACACTCCTCCTGCCAAAGGTATGTGTTGACTTTTTGGGTCTGATGGTGGGCACCCATGGAATTCCGTAAGTATTAGCGTTCTTAAAAAAAATACTCCGTAAGTATTATTTGTAATTTTTAAATTTAAAATAATAAGTTTATTGAAATAATTTTTTGTGGAATATAAATTTTGTATAATAGATTAGATCTTTTGAACGATGGAAAAAAGATTAAAAAAATATTTTCGTAAATATATTACTTTTAAATTTAAAAATTACAAATAAGTATTTATTTTTTAAAAAGGCTTAGTGGAAATGAGACAAATATTTTAGGACAATTAAAAGTGGACAAATAAATTGGAACAAAATGAATACATTCATACAATTACAGAATTGAAAACTTAAATGCAACAAGTACTACAGAAAACATGGGTACAGATAAGAAATTTGTACCTATGTGTACAGATCCTTTTGAGACTCGTTTTAGGTCTTTCAAAGATGATCGGAACCACTTAAATTGCTCAAATTTTTTTTATTTTGGGTCCCATAAAAAAATCTAATTTAATCAGATATGATATCAATAAAGACAGTTAGAAAAAACATCACAATTTGCTTCAGAATTTAGCCCTGAATTACAAAACAAATTTGAATGCTTTGCAAACGTCGTTACCATTATCCATTTGAGTTTAATTTTTTCGCAAAACTTGAAGAGAATAAAGGGATTCAATCATATTTATGCAACCCAAGAGAGGCCCCAAATGAATCTGTGTAAGCGGTTATCATATTCGTTTTTTAAATGGAAAATGATTTGATCACACTCGTATATTTGATAATTGCATTTTTTTTTTTGTCTTTCATTGGAAAAAAAAAACCCTAAAACTTGATAGAAATACAAAAATAAAATTAAAAAATAGAGTGCCATTATAAGAGAAGGGGTGAAAAAATCTTTTCCCTTTTTAATTTACTACTCTGTCTGTTTATATTGAGAGTTTCATACTCTCTCGTCATTTTTAAATCAAAAAATTAACTACTTTTGTGTATAATTTTTGTAAATTTTTTCGCTCTGTATTAAATATCTCAATTACAAATTATGATTAAAAAATTAAATATTCCAAATTTCAATCCGTTTGAACCAGTGCTAAGATCTTAGTTTTCTGATCAGTTTATCCTAAATGATCATAATTAAGTTTTGACTCTATGGCTCTCATTGAATATCCATCACGAAAGTCGTAGAATCAAATATCTTTTAGGGCTAATCAACGAGAGTCATAGAGTCAAAATTTTAGTATGATCATTTAGGATAAAATGATCATAAAACTAAGATCTTCGCACCGGTTAAAACAAATTGAAATTTGGAACATTTAATTTTTTAATCATATTTTTTAATATATAAACTGTCTAAAGAGATTTATATGTTTCAAACAAAATCACGAAAAAATGAAATTCTGTTCAAAAAACAAAAAACAAAATCACGAAAAGGTACAAGAAGAAGAACAGGAAGGACTAATTGTAGCCTAAGACCAGGAATCTCTTCACACCGCCACTTAGTCAAAGACTGGGTCGGGACATGTGGAGTATGAATCTAGACAACAATTTCTTTCGAGAATCAAAACCCTAATTGTAGTGATCAGTGCAGTTAGGGCTGTAAATGAGCTGAGCAGCTCGTGAGTTCGGCTCGGTAAAGACTCGGTTTGGTTTGGTTTGAAGGATAAACGGCCGAGCTCAAGCTTGATTTTGCAGCTCGTTTGATAAACGAGCCGAGCTCAAACCTAGCAAGGCTCGGCTCGAACAAGTTCGTCTCAACTCGAAATATATAGGTTCGGCTCGGCTCGAGCATTGTGGGCTCCCCAACCGGCGCGTGCGGGCGCAAAAAGAATCACCACCCGGATTTTTGAGACGATTGATCTGAGAAACCAAGAGTGCGTTTGACAAGAAAAGACCTTTTGGTCTTAGCGAAAAACTTTGAGACTTTGGATCCGGGAGCTACATTACGGATGGGGAATGTTTTCATTGCGGAAAATGCACCACATTCGTCCAATAAAATCGGTCTCTACTAGACTCTTTCAAAAAGGGGGAAACTTAAAGTATCTTTTGGAAAATCAAACTCTCTAACAAACAAATAAAATGGGGAAGGGACATGGGTGATCAATCACATTGACATGCAAGTGGTGTGAACTGTACAGTGATGACAAGAATAATGCAGAATGAAATGAGTTTTCAGCAGAAACTGTCTGGGTCACAGTGTCCTTCTGCACGGCATTTAATAATACCGCGCACGGTCTTATAGAATGCCATGCGAGGTATCCTCTTTACTTTCGGGCCTTTGTAAAATTTCAGAATATCACCCGGCGTCTTGAATATGACGCGCGGGGTTTCTGATTAGTATCAGACAGTATTTTTACCACTGGACCATTCTGAAAAGTACCATTCTTTTAAGCTATGGACGAAAACCAACTTTTAAACTCTTGATCATTCAGAATGACCAAAAAAACTTTATTTTCCAAAACCAAGCATGGCTTGTAGATATAATCCTGTTTTTGAAAAAGGGCCGACGTCTGACGCGTGAGTAGTGAATATACCTAACAGAGGACAGCTATGATCCAGACAGTTTAAGCAAAAAAATAATAAACTGAAACGCCGTGAGTCTGAGTAAGATACGCCACGCGACGCATCAGAGCGTCGTGCGGTGGTGTAGCTTCTCAGTACGGAGGTTTGTTTTTAGTTTGAAAAATGGTTTTTGAGTCAGGATCTGACCTAGAGAGGGTTGGTCTTGACCATAGAGAGGTTTCCTCAGGGGTATAGACAGAGTCTACCCCAAGAAAACTAGTTTATACCTTTGATCTTCGAGCTTTGATGGGAATGGACAGCTACGGATGAGGAGGGGTGAAGACGGTCGAGGAGAGACGAAGGATGCGGTTTGATGAATGGGTGTTGAGAAGTTGGGGGTCTTGAAGTGAGTGAGGAGACTCACTTTAATGGTAAGGAGAAAAATGGAAGATTTTGAGGAAGAAAGAGCCTTGAGAATGTTTTTAAGAGTAACTTTCTCAAGACTTGGGAATGAGAAATTGGTATGAAAGCATGATGAGAGAGAAAGAGAATTCAGGACCCCTTTCTCTTAAGTGGATGGTTGTATTTATAGGCAAATGTCAAGGATTTTGAATTTCAAATGGTGGAGGTGTTTTCTGGGCGGGCTAGAAATACCTTTTCGGCTGAGCTAGCTTGTAGCAGTGGCTCAAGTGGGCGTGGCCGACAGCTAGCTAAGCCAGTCAGAACTTTATCCAAAATGCCGTGCGGACGACCTCATGACCTTATGCGGCATAATAAAATCTGTTATGCCGTGCGGTGTAGAGGTGTGCCGTACAGTATTAAGGGTCCAGTTATGGGCTTTTGAGTTTGTTACGAGCTTTTTTTTTTTGGTTTGTTTTGGGAGAGTCCCATATTCAAGCTCTCTGAGGTATTTGTTTCTTTTATTTCATCATCGGGATATTTAAAGCACTTTCGAGATCCGGATTGGGGTGTTTACAAACATGCCAATATATAGGTTCACGAACAGGTTTGTCTCTGCTCAAAATATATAGGTTCAGCTTGGCTCGGTTCGAACATGCCAATATTCGGTTCGACTTGGCTCGTTTAGCCAATTTTTTAATATTAAGGCTGAAAAGTTAACGAATTCGAGCTCGAATTCAAGCCGAGCCGGCTCGTTTATTCAAGACCAAATACTAACGAGCCGAGTTGAACTTTTTACATGTTTGTTGAGCCGAGCTCGAGCCAAACTTTTCAGCTCGATTCGAACCCAAGCCGAGCTCGAGCCAGACGAATTCTGATTGCGCCGAGCTCCAACATGTCATTATTCGGCTCGGCTCGGCTTGTTTACACCCCTAAGTGCAGTACAGTGAAACCAGTCTTCCCCAATGCAATAATTCAAAAGCCACAATGTCGGCGAAACCGCGAAGCAAAATGCAAAGTGATTTTTCTTGGTAGGCATGGACCCACTCCAAAGAGCAAACTCCCGCTGTGAATCTTAGTACTAGAGGTGTGCACGGGTCGGACGGGTCGGGTATCAAATTTTTGGGCCCCGAACCCAAACCGAATGAGAGGGAATAACCGTCCGCGTGCCCGATTATTTTGATCGGGTCGGGTCCAACCAAAACCGAAGTAGTCTATATGAATTGTTCTTCTTTTTGGTCGGGTCGGGTAAGAAAAAACAGCACCCCAAGACTCGAACCGAAAATCTTTTTTTTTTTAATAAAAATGAACCCGTACCCGACCGAACCACATGTTCGGGCCCGCTCGAAACCCTTCGGGTCGGTTCCGTCGGGTTTGCAGGATTTTTGCACACCCCTCCTTGGTACCACAAGGCTAGAATATTGACAGGAATATTGGCAGGGACCCGTGTGAATCTTTAAGCGCAGCACTGTTATAACTAGATATTAAGGAGTTGAGTTTTGTTCATCCTCCACTCGACATGAACATTATCTTTATTTCTATTAGTTGAAATAATCTTTATTTCTATTAGTTGAAATAATGTGAATTTCACTATAAAATAAGTATATTACATGGTAAATATGATATCACATGCGATGGGATCACATTATTTTAACAAATACGTAAGAGATAAGTAATGTTGACACTGTTTTTAAGGGAGGTGAACAAAATTGCCCTCCGTATTCAGACCTGTACGGCCACATACCCAGATTCCCCTCTTCCTCACCCGCCAACACGCACACAAAAACACACTGGGAAGTGGAAACCGTGCAGAGAAAGAATTCTCTGCTGTGAAAAGCCCTAGACTGCAATCTGCATAAGCATCCGTCCCCTACAATTACATTCAGGCTTAAGGGTACTGAATGATTAGGTCAACTTATCTGCGACATTCTCGAAGAGTTTCAGTTTGACAATGGGAGCTAGCCGAAAGCTACAGGGTGAGATCGATCGGGTTCTGAAGAAAGTTCAAGAGGGCGTCGATCTTTTTGACAGTATCTGGAACAAGGTATACTGCTTTCTGAATTCTTAACTACTGCCGTTTTACTCTCCAATTGATTTCGAACACTTCTTTTCTTGGCTTCAAAAAATGCATCGCCATCAACTTCGTCTCTTATTATCAACTCTGATATATTATCTTTTATGGCTCCAGGTTTATGATACGGACAATGCGAATCAGAAGGAGAAGTTCGAGGCCGATCTCAAGAAGGAGATCAAGAAACTCCAGAGGTACCGAGACCAGATCAAAACATGGATTCAGTCCAGCGAGATCAAGGATAAGAAGGTCAGCACTCTTGTACTTTATGAATCTGGAATTCAGAGATATCACATTTTGTGCTCACAATCGATTTGAATAATTTTGACCTCTCAATTCATAACTGGAGTTATTCGTCCCTACTATGTATTTGAATGATGTTGTTCCAGATAGCAACCAAGAAGAGGGGGTATATGGGTTGTTGAATTGAATTTATCAATTACCGCAGAGGAATTAATAACTGTTGCAAAACTGGAAATTATTGAGCTGCACAAACAAAGAAAGCTAGCTCAATTGCAAAACAGAGAGCAAAATACCAGGGAATGAGTATGTGATTATCTAAAGCAGTCCTAGGGGTGCAAATGGTTTGGTTGGGTCCAGTTTTTACTGTTTCCACGCCCGATTCAAAGTTTTTGGTTTTAGAAACTCAAACCGAAACCAGTTTTGACCAGTTCGGTTTTCGTTGGTACAGCTGGTTTTTTTGGTTTCATTCGGTTTGGACAAAATAGCATGAGAGAGATTTTAATTTTTACCTCAGAAGTTAAAAGAGATCAATAGGAGAATCGGAGAGGATCGGTGATGGGCTGAGAGGGAGATTGATTGAGACTCAGGGTCGGAGTAGATCAGTGAGAGGCTGAGAGGGAGAGCTAGAGGTGCGGCGCAGCTCTGAATCTTTGATAGAATAATTTCTACCTCAGAAGTTAGAGGAGATTGATAGGAGAATCGGTGAGGATCGGTGATGGGCTGAGAGGGAGATTGATGGAGACTCGGAGTCGGTGTAGATTGGTGAGAGGCTGAGCCGAGAGCCAGAGGTGCAGCGCTGCGTTGAATCTTAAATAGATTTAGGGTTAGTTGTTCACTGAGGCACCTTTTTCGTTTTTTCTTACTGATTTTTGTTTGGACACCAGTAAGGCACATAAGGCACTGACGCTGTTACAACGTGGATGGAATAGTAATGTATATAATGGGTTAGGCAGTGAATAGTATAACTCAAATGGTTTGGTTCGGTCTGAACCGAGATGTCTTACTGAGATGTCTTAACAATAAACTAAAATGGAAAATATTTTTTCTTAAACTAAAACAGAACCGAACTGTTTGAGTTACAAAACCAAACAAACCAGTTCTTTTTTTGGCTGGTTCGGTTTTTATTTCACCCCTATAAAGCACTAAATAAAAAACAAATAAGTTTAATCAAGCAACTAGCAAGTACTCCGAAGGACGGACACTCAAAAGAAGGTGGTGTGTCGTGTCTGACACGTGCAAGTACTCAGAAGGACGGACACTCAAAAGAAGGTGGTGTGTCGTATCATTTGTGAACTATTTGAGGTTCGACTTGGTAAAGGCTTTTTCGAGTTTGATTCGTCTACAAAACGAATCAAATCCGAGCCTCAATTTTAGGCTCGTATAATAAATGAGCCAAACCTGAACTTGATAGTATTCGGCTTGCAAACCTAGAGTAAGAATTCCATATGTAACCTTTAAAATGTATAAACTTATACATGTACATAATAAAAGTAATATAAATTGTACACGTATAAACTTTTAAAATATATTTTATACAATTTTTTATAATCTTATATACGTTTGATGGTATGAACGTATTATGTAATAAATATAAATTTTTTGTGTGGCTCTAGACCTGTATGAGAGCATAAATATTTGATATTTTTGACTCGTTAAGGCTTGTGAACAAGCTCAAGTTCAACTCAAACCTAGGCAAGCTCGGCTTGTCAAATTTTCATTGAGGTCGAGCTTGAGTTTGCTAAAAAGTTAACAAACAAACCTGAACATTCTAAAGCTCGGCTTCGGCTATTTTGCAGCTGTAGGACTTGGACCTTAACACTCCTTAGACACGTGTCTAATACTTTTATGTTCTTAGATAAAATTTTTAATTCAGGCACGTGCCTGACACTCTTTCTGTTGATGTCAATGAGACTCAATGACTAAGAAATAAATGTGATCAGCATTTCTTGGACACTTGCCAATATGTGGTTGTCAAAAATTTCAGAATTTGGCATCACTATCACTATGATGTGCAAATTTGAAAAAATAGTAGTTCTTACGACCTATCACATTTAAATTTACTTGGAAGACATTTAAAGATTGATTGAAAATTCCTATCCGTGCCCATGTTCTATGTTTTAAGAAATTCTTGAGTTTCATGTCAATCTAAATTCTTCATAACTTGTGTATAATTTTGGTGATATCTATACATGACAATGTTTGTGTAAATATATCATGGTTTGGCCGGAATTCAGGGCCTAGCTCAGAAGCTCCACGCCCCTTGTGTCTTCATTGGGATTTGCTGCACTTATTTGTTACAATCCTTAGATCTTCACAAGTGCTTGACTACGTTTTACAATGAGTGATCTCCCCACAACCACTCCACTACTAGCTAGGGCCTGGGACTCCATGCCCAATCAAACTTAACCCCCCCAAAAAAATCACACACAATAATGGTTACAGTTTTTAAATTGCGAGATTAAGGGTGTACAGTCCCTTGTACAATTACTTTCAGATCTAAATACTCTAAAAGATGAAATATCAAGATGAAGCTCAAAATTTGATTGCTAAAAGTAAACTAATAAAAGTTCAGTGCTCAATTTTCTTCAACTTTATAAGTGTATCTTTTTATGGCCTTTCCTCTCTCCACTATATACTTCAGAAATACAACTGTAAAGGCTGAGACTTTGTAGCCGTTGGTGGTGAATTTGCAGCCTTCAACAATCATGCTTATTTTTCTTTCATTCTTTATTTTCAATTAGATCTCCAATCAACTTTCAAAGAAATGTTCACAATTGAGCTTTTTTGTTTCCTTTTGTGTACAAATATCTTCACTCTTTGACTAATGGAGATGGCGCCTTGATGTTGAGATCCTTCACGTGTGTCTTCAACAACTAAGCAATCAATTCCCTTGGTTCTCTAACAACTTCTTTCCTTTTTATTCAAAGCTGAATTTCTTACACGTTTATTTCATTTGTCATGCTCTGGCTCTTCCGTATAACCTGGCCTCCAATAACGTAGTAACCAAGAGCTGTAGAGACTTATTATAAGTTCTTCAATAACTAGTATTAAGACAAATTACTCCAATATACTGTAGAAGATGTTATTTCAGTGGCAACTAACTATACTGGTTCGCATGTATAAAGAGTTGTTCTTGTTAAACATCCTTAGTTTTTTTACCCTATGTGGTTGGTTTGTCGGACCATGGATGTGGCTGCAACAATACATCATCTGGAAATGGCTCTTTCTTATGGTTGGCTGGTTCTTATGCTAACTAGCCTTTAGATTCTTCGGTGTTTGCTGTACGGTCCTTGTAAATGTACTAGAGTTCCTAGCCCTTCGTAGTCAATATTGCGTAAAATGAGCTGTAACAACACAACAGATAGTTCCACTCTGTCAATGGGAAAGCCAAGTTGTTCTTGGACATTGTCCTCAATGCCTGTTATTTCCGATACTGTATCTGTGTATCATACAGTACTTCATCCTATGGTTCTTTACCTATCCGCACATGTGGGAGTGGGTGTCCCACTAGACTTTTATCTGCTTCTAGTGTGGACTCTAATTAGCTGGAGCGAGTTTGAATGGTTGCAGCAGATTACAGTTCTAGATTTAAGTTGTATCTGATATTGAATTTGTGTCGCTGTGAGACTGTTGGGTGTCTGTATATGGTCCCTTAATGCTCTTTTGAGCTGGTAATATATCCATACAGATACAGTGCTGCCTAAAGGTTAAATCTCATCTGGCACTTTCAAGTTATTTATGACCTGATTGATGTTGGAGATGTTACCGTTGTACCTTGAATTTGTCCGTGGTTCCAAAGTTGACAATAAACTCCTTTTGTTGATATATGTTGACATAGGTTAGTGCCTCTTATGAGCAGGCTCTGATGGATGCTCGTAAGCTCATCGAGCGTGAGATGGAAAGATTTAAGATATGCGAAAAGGAAACTAAGACAAAAGCATTCTCGAAGGAAGGCCTGGGCCAACAACCTAAAACAGTGAGCTTTAAACTGCTTTGTTTCCAGATTGATAATGATGCAACTATGAAGATTGCTGATGGTATTGTAAACTCATCCTCATTAATGGAATGTTTTGATGTGGAAATTAGATGCACGTTCTCTGTGTAAAGTTTATCTTACATACTCTTCATCTACTTTGTAGCAATGCTAAACTGTGAAAGATTGGTCACTGTTGAATGCTGGTGTTTCTTTTTCATCTAGAAATAGTATAACAGAAGGCTTTTCGTACATGTTTTATCAAAGGGCTAGCAAACTGATTCATATTCTAAGCTGATTTATGTTCTACCTGTTTTCTGCTACAATAGTGTGTGTGTATGTGTATATCTATTTATGGATTTTGAAGTGTGGAACTCTACTCTCGTTTAATTTGATTTTCTTTTGCCGTCATCTTACATAGGATCCGAAGGAGAAGGCTAAATCAGAAACAAGAGATTGGTTGAACAACGTGGTATGAAACTAACTTGTGCATGAATTTCCTGCTATTTTTTCTTTTCTGGCTCAAGTTTGGTTGTCTTAATCACCTCAAGCTATTGTTCTCCTGATTAGTTATGAAATGAATCCATCATGATCTTTCCTAAGCTCTTGTTTCAGGAATAACTTAAAACGGTCACCGCCATTTTGTCATATCATTTCAATCCTCTGGTTTATATATGATACGCATGTGTAACTCATTGTTTATCACTGCATAGGTGGGAGAGATGGAATCTCAAATTGATAACTTTGAAGCTGAGATTGAGGGGCTTTCTGTTAAGAAAGGCAAAATGAGGCCGCCCAGATTGGTAGGACAGAAATAAAAGTATGATCCTGCCACTGGTTACATAGTGATTTTGTTGTAAATGATGAACGGATATTTGTTTCACAGACACATTTAGAGACTTCAATCGCCCGCCACAAGGCTCATATAATGAAGTTAGAATTGATTTTGAGACTATTGGACAATGATGAATTGAGTCCTGAGCAGGTCAATGATGTTAAGGATTTCTTGGATGACTATGTGGAGCGCAATCAGGTTTATTGTGTTCTGATATTTTTGTTTTCGTTCTTGGGTACTAATTATATTATGAAAACACAGCGAAAGAAAGGGAATCATGATATGTTCTGATACGTTTGTTTTCGTAGGATGACTTTGATGAATTTAGTGATGTTGACGAGCTTTACAGCTCTTTGCCATTAGACAAGGTGGAGACTCTTGAAGAACTAGTTATAATTGGTCCTCCTGGTCTTGTTAAGGTGATCTTTCTGCACTATTGCATCCATTGTGTAGCTTGTGTTGTCTGAAAAGTGAAAACCACATATTTGCAAGTACAAACCTAATCTCGTCTTCTAGGTTTTAATTCTTTCCCTTGTCATCCTCCTTTTGTTTTCCTCCCCACAATGAGGAAGAAAAGCAAAAGAGAGAGAAATAAAATCTAGGGTTATAGTTAGAAAATAAGGCCCGTTTGTTTCGACATAAAATATTTTACAACAAAAATTATTTTCATGCAAAATCTTTTTTATTTAAAACAAATTTTGAACTTCTATTTGTTGTTTTGCACATTCTTAAAAATATTGCTCTGAACTTTTGTAAAAGAAATTCCCATACGGCCAAGGTCTTCGGTTTTGGAAGAATAAGATGGGAAATGTTACATATTGGGTTTTATTGTATGTGGAAATCATGTCTTCGCAAGAAATTTGTATATGAATCCTCTATACTGATGCACATGGGAGAAAGAGAGAGAGAATGTCACATTGTAGGAAGTATTGGGGTTATAATTCATAGCTGTAAACCTATATATATATATATGAGAGAGAGAGAGAGAGAGTTCTTGGCAAATGACTGTAGATTTGCAGTAGTGGAAGAGAGGAATCATGATCCGCAGTTGTTAAAGGACTTACTAAGATTTCAGCCGTAAGTCATTTTCTGCTGATTTGGTGTAACACCAAAAATTAAGAAAATATTTTTGCGGAGAACATTTTCACCCCAAACAAACAGAGCCTAAATGTAATGGGCTGGTTGTCCTGTAGGTATATTCTTAATAACTGCATAAGCTGTTTGGCTTGCAAATTACTGAAGAAAAGGCTGTTTGATTTGGTATTGTATTATCCAAATAAATTCCACAACCTTTGTTCAATGCATGTACGGCTGGGCTGGTAATCCTTAGTAATATACCACTACAGATCGTGACGCTACGCTTACCTCTTGCTATTGTCTACTTAACTCTTGCTATGTACTACTCAACTCTGCTGCTGCTGAAACCCTCCTATTGATGTCAAATGTTCCTTGTAAATTTACTTAGCCTATTTAGGCTGTTGTTTTGGAACTCTTAGATATCAGATATGTTAGCATGCCTGAATTCTTGAGGTCTGTACGCCGTGTTCTAAAACCATGTGGAGCAAAGAAAAAATGCATTCAAATGCTTAAGTCATTAACTTGATGCCAAATGCGTAGGGAGGTATGAAGTCCTGGGCATGGAATGATGTTTTGTTTTCCTATCATGCCCAAAGGAACCCATCTTCCACATCCTCAAAATGGCACAAGGCCAAGCAAGTACCCATCCTCACCCTTTCTTGGTTAGATTCCTTGAGTCCCACAAGACAACAAATCCCCTATTCGTGCAGTCTTCAAATAATCTTAAGCCCTTACTTGTCCCTCTCCCTCTTTCATCAGACTCTTCACTACATTTATTCGAAAACACCTCATTTTAGTCAATTGCACGCACAAGAGGTCAACTCTTCTACACCTTGTTTGTAGCTGGATTGACTGAAACTTCCACCCCCCAACTTTTGGTTTTGGGACCCTATATGCCAAACCTCCTCAGTAGGCCTAAGGTACTCCAAATGAGCATGGCGTAGGCGCCACTTCAACCCCTCCAAGCCCCTGAAGGCCTCTGTGATCAATTTTGTCGTGTGTTTTCAAGTTTTCAACTGCCTCCCTAAACTTGCCACCTAAAACAATTACCTCCAACCCTACTTCAATTCATGCCCTTGACCTTCAAATCCTCTTACCTCCATGTAAGAATACCTCCCTCGATATTAATTTGACAACCAAAGTCAAATAGGGAGACAACGCACTGCAAGAATTGACTCTATGATCTTCAAAAAATTTCCTGATGTGATTGCAGATTGATCGCAATTCCCCCAATTGGAATGGATAGCCCCTGAAAAAAGCCTACTCCCCTTCTATGTGAGAATAAAAGCGTCCCCATCCCTGCCTCCGCGTCTAAATTGTCTTATGAGAGACTTGCGCTATATGCCAGCGCCTTCCTTCAGTCTTTCTCTTCTCATTGAAACCCATACTAGCATGGAAATTAGATTTCCTTCAGTACTTAACTTTGGCTGACCACTCAACGTACTTAATGCATGTTTTGGGTTTAGAATTTATTGCTATTACTACATGTGAGCATCAGCGCATATGGAGCAGTCTATTTTCTATTTTAAGCTTGTTCTCGTATTCTTCTCAACAAACACGTGCGGTGTGGTATCTTTGCCATTTGCGTAGGAACGTATAACAAGTTAAGCTTTTTGGCAGGGTGCTGGTGCCGTTACTGCAATTTTAAGCGTGAAAACTTCTTTGGTCACATCCCCAACTCTGCAACTGGTATGTATTTCTCAATTCTGTAGACAAGAAGCTTGTAATATAAAGCTGAAAAGAATCCTTTGTGAGATCTTTCGTGTTAATATATGGATGTATCCCTGAATAAGGTTTGGGTCCCGGAGATTTAAATTGATCCTCTGATCCCCTCCTACCCTGAAAATTGGATTGTGGTCCGTTTGGATAGGACGAGATCCTACGGTTATGGTAAAAACGTAGGAAAACAGATAAAACTGAATGGGTTCTAGAAGTGGCAGCTTGCTGGATTGTCAATGGGGGTCCTAAAAAGTGAGTGATTTAGGGTTTGAATGGTTACATTCAACGACAACGGGGAAGAGTAAGGCTTAGGGTTGATCTAATCATGATAATGTAGGTGTTTTAGGCAGAAAAGGGATTTTCTATCGTTTTGAACATTAACCCGAGAGTGGTTACGCGAAGAATCATACAATGCCACAAGAATATAAGATGATGCTACAAATTCCCTGAAACACAAACCATACCTTTGTGTTCTTGTAGTTGTGCCAGGACTTGACTTGTACATAGGAAACTTTTAAACCTTAACTATAGTATTCTTTTTTTTTTTGATCGGCAACTAACTATAGTATAGTATTCTTTGGCTGCGGAACGTCATGTACAACACACACACACAATCCATGATCCGTATTACGAAGAATAGTGGACCTACATTCCAAGTCCAGCAATTTGCTAAACTATATAAATACCTCAAACAACGGAAAACCTAATCCTAATGGGAAGTCATGAAGCATGTGTAATTAGGTAAATAACAAGACTGGAAACTACTCTAAGTTAATAAATTATTGATGTAGGACAATAAAGGAAGTTTGGGTTTTTGTATTGAATGGAAGGTTTAGGGTTAGGGCTTTATAAAATAGGAGAAGCACAACCAACATAGTGCTGTTCCTAGTGCTGTGAACAGTAATGGGGGCCGATGGCAAATAGAAAACAGGAATGAAAGAAAAGAAGAAGAAGAAAGCTCTACGATTTTCACTCCTCGAGGGTTTAGGCATCACATGGGTTTAATATAAGTGGCTCATGGCAAGGGGCTAGTTACAGTTGAAGATGTTTATTTCTGTCACTTATTAGGTAGCATCTGAGAACTTTCATCCAAGTCATCCGTTGATGACTTTAGAAATGTCAAACAGGCATTGCTCACAATCTTGGGACTGTTATAAGTGTCTGGGTTTTTCAACAATAATTAGTCATCGATAAGCCTTTTTTTTGGGCCCCTAGGAGGTGTCATTGTTGTACAGTTTACAATTTTGGAAGCCCAGGAGATGTTCCTTTGTGTAACTGTATTTATGCTTGATCTTTAAATGCCCAACTTAAAATATAGGTGCTGTTTTTCCCCATTATAAGCTTGCAACCAGAACTTATCTTCAATTCTCTGGCTGTATGCATGTTCTAAACATTCGTCTGTCTCCCATTTCAACTGCTCAAATAAATTGATCCTGCTGTTGTGCAGTACTGGTTGATGCTTTCCTTTCCAGCCTAAGTGACATCTTCTTTAAAACAGGGTATTCCCTTTCAAGAGCAAGCTGAAGAGACAGCTTCCCACGAAAGTAACTCTGATATTGTTGCAAGGTCTCCACCGCCTAAAAATAGTCCAACTAGTTCTTCTGCAACACCACCAACAGGGAGCCACGTAACTCATGGTGCTGTGAGCACTTCAACTCCTTATTTGTCTGGTGCATCAACTGCTTCAGCAATCCTTGCAGGTCCAAATACTATTCGAGGTGTGTTGGAAAATGCAAGTGCTTCCCTGTCTTCATCTGCTGTGAATGTGTCTAATTCTTCCAAGGAGGAAGAGACCGCAAGCTTCCCTGGTCATAAGTTCTCTCCAGCTCTTGCTGAAACTGAAGTAAGGGGTCCTGGTAGAGATGGCCTAACCAACCACCCATCTACTAGTGCAGTTCTGACTTCTGGGATTGCAATTCCTACCACCGGAGCTATTGGTGCTGTTTCTTTAGTCTCTGAAATGGTGACGAGAAAAACATTGGGAGCTGATGAGAGACTTGGGAGTACTGGAGTGGTGCAGCCTTTGGTTTCCCCAGTAAGTAATAGGGTGATCTTGCCACAGGCTGTCAAGGCTACTGATGGAGCTGGTACAGCCGATGGTGGCAATATTGGTGAGGGTGCAGTTATGGCTGGCAGGGTCTTCTCCCCCTCTGCAGTTCCTGGTATACAATGGAGGCCTGGAAGTCCATTTCAGAACCAGAGTGAAGTTGTATGTGCCTGGTTAAATAGCTATTTACTTGTCGCTTCCTGTCTCTTTCTTTGTGCATGCATGTGGCTTATGTGGAGAAAATCCACAGAGGTATTCCTACTGGACTGGAGTTCGAAAAGATCTGCCATATATTTTCTTTTCTTTTTTTTGTTACAAGGATCTGCCATATTTATTGAAGTAAAACTTGCTTCTTATGCATATCTTAAGTTTTCAAATTGTTTAGCCACTGTTTTTGGCGAGTTTGTGGCGATGGGTGGTTATTTGTGGTTAGAGCTCCTCTTCTTATCTTTTTTAGTGGTTGCAGACTGGAAGTATTGTAAGTTTCTATTTTGGGGAATTGTATTTTTGACATTTTATTTTACGTCTGAATATGATTTTGTCATAGTCTTGGGTTCCGGTATTGTCTTTTCCCACAAGACACATCGAGAAAGACACACATTTGCGGGCATTGGTTTGGTTGGGAGCTGAAGCATAATTTTTTGATTTGCTGTACTGTAAGGTAGATAATTAGACACCTTGCCATCATCCATGGTGCACAAAAATCTGTGGGTAGCAGCATGCTTGTTTATTTGGGGCAATTGTACTGCTTGAAATTTTGTCCTGCTGTTTGTTTCTTCGGTTTGAACCAAAAGGCAATTCAAAAGGAGGCGGCAAATTTGAAGGGAAAATAGACTGGTGGAAAACATTTTGGAGCCTTCTTATGAGATCTCACGCTCTCTTGTTGATCTGTTTTTGCAACTTTCCTTGAAGATGCGTATGCTCCTAACCTATTAGTGGACATCTGCATTTTGATAAGCATTGTAGTACGGAGTCAATCATATTCGTAATTTGTGTCATTCTGTTTCAGTTAGATTTTTCTATTTGCTTTTCAGGGGCAGTTCCGTGGAAGAACTGAAATTGCTCCTGACCAGAGGGAGAAGTTTTTGCAGCGCTTCCAGCAGGTACAGCAACAAGGCCAGAGTAATCTGCTTGGCATGCCTTCTCTTGGTGGGGGAAATCCAAAGCAGTTCTCTGCACAACAGAACCCACTCATACAGCAGGTGCTTATAGTTTTCTGATTTTACATGCTCTCTTTTTTTGCCATTTTATCTCATGAACTTTCGCCTAATCTTCTTTTGTTCTTTTCTCTCCCAATTCTGATTGGATGTGTCTTTTGTTTTAGCGATGGACTCAGGTGAATTCTCAATGTTTTATCATTTATTTGTTTGTACATACCGATGCTTTGGACTTTCAATGAAGGATGCATGGTAATGTGCTCATAAATTGATTTGGGTCTCTAGGCCTGTCCTCTCTGATGCCATTTGGCTTTGATTTGGGGGCATGGTTCCGCAGCAAAACAGGTATAGGGGGGCCACTGGTTCAGTCGTATTCTGAGAGCAGCCACTTTGTGCATTTTGCCAAAGGTTAGGTCTGTCTTTAATCCTCCCCCGCCCATACCCCCAATGATTGGGGACTAAATGGGTTCTGGTGTTGTGTTGTACAATCACTTATTGTGATATTACTGAGTTTTTCAACTGAATTGATTTAGGGTAGATTACACCAACTTCCTTGTGGTTTGCATTTTCTAAACCAAGTCCCGCTAGGCCACTAGTTTGACGGAACTAAACCGACCTCCTCTCCCACAACGGTGCATGAAATGAAGTTTTTGGAGGCAATGAATCTCAATTTGGTCATGTAATTACAAACAACAGTGTCATCCTTCTCAATTTTAATATCTACCTAATTCCCCTCATGCTCTCTGTCTTCTTCACCTTCCTCCAAGCCATCAAACAGCCATCTCCTTACTCATATTTAAACTCCTCCAGCTGCTGTTTACCTCTCACTTTTCTCCCTCATCCCATAGCCATCTGCGTCTCCACTACCGCTACCATTTCGAGTATCCCCATTCCATTTCCAGACTCTTCGCCTTGCTCATAGTCCCATCACCTGCCAGCTTGCTCGATTATGAACAAAAGCAGTAGATAGTGTGTATGCGTGTGACTGGATTTGGAGGTTTCAGAAGATAGAGAAATATGTGTTACAGAGTGTTACAGTGTGTTAGTGTACATGTATAAAGATACCTGTAACATAGATGAGATGTGGAGATTTGCTAATTTGTGGATTCCATGGATTGTTGCAGGCAGCAGTCTCACGTTGGATAAGATAAGTGTGTGTGGGGTTGGCAACTTGGCATTATGGAGTCACAATCTTTTTGTGTGGCTTGATACTGCAAAGTGTTGAGCCCACGGTTCTGAATACTGATTTGGAAGACCCAAGTTTAATTGGGATGACCTAATGAATAAAACTCACTGGAAAGCTGAACCAGGTCAATCGAAAAAACCAACCTGATTGCCCTTAGGCCTCACCTCCGCCCTCTTCCAATTTTGCAAGTCCTAAAACCTCCATCTTCCCATATGAGGCTACGCTACCTCTACTGTCCCCTCCCTCCCATCTTCTCCCTCATGCCCCACCACACCCCACTTTTGCAGCTTCGCTTTCTCCCCACATTTTTTGCTTCTAATCTCTCCTCACCCTCTTATTCCCCTCCCTTACTTCCTTCATCTCTCTTGAGCGTCCTGCACCCATTCACTTCTATGGAAGCAAATAAAAAAATAAGCCCCTTATTTAAGACAGTCTCAATGGGGGCATATTGGAAGGGGACCTCACAACGAAAATGTACTAAACCTTGCTGGATACATTAGTAATTTAAGTTATATAAATGTTTTTCTCAAAGGCAAGGAGGCCATTACCCCTTTTTGGTCAATATGTAGTTCCACCTCTGCCAATGAACAAAACTCTCTACAAAGTTATTGGCCGAGTCAATTATTTTACAGGAGGGCAGTGCTGACATTGAGAAATCATATTAGTAAGATCCATGTTCTATAGGATTTACTTGGTCCAAATGAGCTATTTTGAACGAGGTTTCTTTAGTCTTTTTCTTTAGGTTTGTAGTATTGAATATTAAAGCTTCTCAATATGCTACTTGGTAATTCTATGTGTTTATTTAGTTAAGTTTTTGATATGCATGGTTTCAGCCTAATTTGTTGTTTTCCTTTAGGATTGGAAGTTTTTTTTCTATTGTACTTGATCTTGGAAGGACAATGGCTAAGCAGATTTAGGTGATTAATTGTATTTGAGGAGAGTTTTCCAATGTCTTTGGTATTTTATGGAATCAACAAAGAGCGTAATGCCTTTGGTCTTGACGTGCTTGGAGAATCAAAAGAAGTGGAGATCCTTCATGTTCTTGTGTTTTTGTTTTTAAATCTGGGATGATCACGTATCATTGAGGTATACACTAGCCAGTAGCCACAGACTAGTCAGAACCTTTTTTGCGTATGCACATGCCCGCCCAGTGTGTTTCTTTCACCACATTCTCCGGTCCTGGGTGTCTTCCAGCCTCAGAAGAAGTCATGTGTGCCCTGGACATCTGCAACATCCTCCCACGCCTTTTATTAATATGGTAAAAAACTGAAGGAAAAGACTGCTCCATTTGGCAACTTTTGCAGTTGCCCTCACTGAACCAACTTGAATCTGTACTACGATTTAGATCACGTCTTACTGAAATCGGATTTCCTTTTTGTGCATTTGGGCTTAGACTTCACTTTTTTCCCCTTTGGGAAGTTTCAAAGGAAGATAAATTAGTTTTGTGGACCAGTGGTTCAGAACTTTTTGGAGTTAGGCATGGACCAAGATGACTGAGCCCCGCCTGCCTGGGAATGTGTACATTCTATCATCTATGGCTTTATACTCTTGAATTTACACGTTCTGTATTCTATGGCTGCCTACCTTGGAATGTACTAGTCCATCTTCTGTGGGTCTACCATAAAATTAGGCTTTTTTTATGAGCACATTATTTTAGTCCATCAGTTGTGGTGAGGTGTAGGTTTTCAATTTGCTCTTTCAGAGAAACACTTACTGCTTGTTATGGCATGGTCTCTCTCCCTCAAACAACCCCCCCGTCCTGCTCTCCTCTCTCCATGCTGTCCAAAGATGACCCCTGCCTTTTAGACTTTGAGCTCAACTTTTAAAGGTTGATTTTGCTCTGTAAGAGAATCCCTGCAGAACTGTATCCTCACTTGTAGCAAAAAGATCCTCGGTTTGGTTTGGTTGTCCCTTCTCGTTTCCTTGTTTTCATTACATGAAAGAGATTCTATTAATATGTGGAATATTCATGAGATCAACTGACAGTGACAGTTAGCTATTTGATACTATTTCGTAGTTGGCTTCACTATTCTGAATTTTCTTCTCATGACATTTAGTCATCTCTTCAGTTCAATTCTCAAAGCACATCTGTCTCACCTCAAGGTGGGTTGGGACTTGGAGTCCAAGCATCAGGTCTTACCGCTGCTGCATCTTCCTCACAACAGCAGCCAATTCCAATCCACCAACAGTCTGCTCCGCAGGCATTGATATCGACAGGATCAAAAGATGCTGGTATGTTTAACTGGTTCCTTTATGTTGTCTATATTGTGTATGCTGCACACATGTTCTGCTGCCTGGGTACCTGTAGCTACAGCTTAATGCTTTGGTCAGAGTGAGTCTAATATATGTAACATAAATGGAGTTTCAGTTGTAATTCTAGTCAATAAGTTATTATATTAAACCTAGTGGATGTTGGAGTAAACACTATAATAACCATTAGAATGAATTTGATGCAGGATTTGGTCTTGCAAAAGCTGAGGTGACGCAACAACGGCCAACTCAGTCTGATGATTCAACTACAGATCCTACTTCAACCACTGGGCTGGAAAAGAATCTCATTAATGATGATGATTTGAGAGCTTCTTTTACATTAGATACGCCAGTACGTTAACTATGTTTCCTTGTTCATCATTTTTCAGATTACTAGCCGGTAGATTTTGATGTTGCAGTCTCTATACTTTATATTGCTTTTTTCTTGTGTTGTAAATCGGTTTTTAAGTTGGGTAAAACCGATCTAGAAATTAGGAGGACCATGTTCTTGGGAAGTGATGTAACTTCAAAATCCAAGCCACACTAATCCGTTAATCCACACAACTGAAAATACCACATAAACAGATAATTTGATCACAAACTGCAGCTTTGATCTCATGAAAACCCTCTCAAAATACATAGTGAAAGAAGGATAGATAGAAGAGGAAGAAATGGGAGCAACCTAGTGTCAACTAGGGGGCTTGAAACTGCAAGGAGAAGAGGGAGAGGGGGGAGGGGGAACCAACTACTACGGGGCCTTGAATCACAAAAGGAGAGGAAGAGAGTAGGGAGGGGGATAGGGGAAGGGAATCTTGGCCTCCTCAAAAATGAAAGACTTTAGTCCTGTATATAAACCAATAAAATAACGATCAAGCCATCTACATAGAATTAGATTGCATAAGGAAGCATCTTCTAATGTTTATTTTACAACTGAGCAATGCAGCCCATGGGGCTGGCTGTTGAGCGTTTATGTTGGTAGGCTTGTAGGGAAGCTACCCTAGAAGAAGATATTGCACTCCAATGGACAGACAGTAGATGAAAACAATCCACATTATTTTTGCAGTTACCTTACCGATTATGCTGTTTTCTTGCCTGTACATCCATGAAAGCTTGATGTTATTGGACCCATTTTGTAGAACTACTTCATTTGGGTCTTTAATTTGCTTAACAATTGAGAAAGTGGGTTTGAAATGAATAACTTTATAAGGAATATGATAATTGTAACTCCATTTCATCATTTTTAAAGGTTCAAAATAAAATGAAGTCTGATACTAGGAAGCACGTGCATGGTATATAGGGCTGCTAAACGAACCAAATAGCTCGAGCTCGACTTTTGGCTTGTTCAAACCCGTTCAAAAAAAATATATAAGTCAAGCTCAATCACATTTTTTTGTTTGTTTATGAATTCAAGCCAAGCTTGAGCACACGAGTGTTTGGCTCGATAGGCTTATGAACAAATGGATCATTCCATAAATATTACAAATATAGGGGTAGATTAATAAATATCCCAAAATATGATATCAGAGTCAGCCTTTCATATAGATATTTTCATGAGTTTTACAGTATGATTGCATCTAGATACGAAACCTCCTATGTGAGATATAAAATTTTGCTACTTAAAGAGCCTGCTTGAGCGCCTTAAACTCAAGCTTGAAAGCTCGGAACTTCACGAGCTTAAGCTCGGGCTTGAAAGCTCGAGATAGATTTGCATGTTCTACGAGCCAAGCCAAACTTATCACAAACACAAAACTTTAAATGTGAGCCAAGTATAGGGGTGGAATCGGGCTTAAGCCCAAAAAAAAGAATCTTTCTTTCATAGCTCATAGTGGACCATTGACACAGCGAGTTCACCCTTTATGGCATGTGGGCGTTCGGGAGCGTCTTCTTTCTTTCAGTATAGATATGGGTGACCCTTCTTTTCTCTTACAGAGATTGACTCCCAAAACACGAAATTGCGGGCTTGAACAATTAATCTCAAAAGATTCTCAAGCTCGAGCTGAGCTCAAACATGTAATAAGGAGTCGAGCCAAGCCTGAGCAAAAGTATGCTTGGCTTGTTTGGCTCGATTAGCACCCCTAAGAGCATCTTCATTGTAATAAGCAAATGGGTGTGGATAACCAAACTTAACAACAATGCTCAAAAAATACCTCACATTGTAATAAGCAAAATTACAAGTCTTTTAGCAAATAACCAAATCTCCCCCATTCAATAACCAAACTTAACAACTTTTACCGATAACCAAAACTCAATAACCAAACCCAATAACCAAACTTAAAACTCAATAACTCAAAAATACGCCACATTGGAATCTTCTCATCGAGATGAATAATTTGGTGTGATCGGGTGCGTGATTGGAATTCGTTTGCGATTGGACATTGGTGCATTGTGTATTGTGGGATTTTTTTGGGTTAAGAATGCAAAAATAACTAATGTGGAGGTAGAGGTTGTTAAGTTTGATTGAACTAAATGGATAATCAAATGCTGACGTGGCACATTTTGGTTATTGATTTTGATTATTCCCACTGCGGATGCTCTAATGGTATGGATATGGGCACAGGTCTGCGGATACAAAAAAGCTTGAAAGAGTGTCAGTAGAACTGGTATATGTCCATAAAAAGTGTCATCTGAAGGAGTGCAAGCCGCAAGGTAACAATTAGAAAAGAAAATGAAAGAATTACATACGTAAAATGATTAATGATGGTTAAAGGAAAAAAATTATTAGCTAAAGGGCTTAGTTGATTAAGGATCTAACTGACGATTTACACCTTAGTGCCAAACCAGAGTCTAATGTCATTGGATTAAATAACCTACTGACCAAGATTTAATTTTAGAAGCATGATTAGCACAAAAAAAAACCTCACTAAGCTAACTTCATCTTTGTAGGAAAGAAAATATTACTGCAGCGGGGTACGGCTGCATACACACTTGGTACCTCTGGGGTACAACAATAAGTTAGAGAACATATTTGGCTATGCGAAACGCTTACCCAGTACGTACACGGAAGTACCATGCAAAGAACCAATCCCCAATATGTACCTAGTAGGGGCAAAACATGTTTTTGAATTACCCATGCTAAATAGGTCGCAGACAGGGCCAGAGGGTCCCCCCGTCCCCTCAACTTCTCTCCCTGTTCAGCTCCCCTATGGAGAATCCAATCTTTTTGGGTTTTCCCCCAAAAGAAAACATCTTGCAGGCACAAGTTTTGTGTGCCTATGTGGTTCCCTTGTACATCACAGGCTTACATTTAACATCTGGGCTCCACATATAGACCCCAAGCTTGTATTTGCTGAGTTGGGTGAGTTTTGCAATTTTGTAGACTTTTGTTTATAAATCATCTCTATAATTTGACAACTGTTGACCAGTTTACTATTTAGGATGGTCCATAGAATTAAAGGCGTTAAATGAGTCTTGTGAGGCCAATGTGGCAAAGATTAGTCAATTGAGCCAATGAAATAATGAGTCTTTGCCCCACCCATTTGCAAATAAAGCATTGGTTCCTCTCTTCTTTCATACAAGGATACACATGCTCTATAAAACAGTGTTACTGTAACTTGTAAGCTAAGCCCAGTTGTAGGCACCATGGACTCTCATGCATTTGATTGGGGTTCAAACCTCACTAACAACTAATAGTTCTAACTTTTGCCGAGCAAAAAAAAAAACTTGTAAGCTAAGCAGACATCTGGATTATTTTTCAATTATTGTATGTTCTTTTGCAGGAGATACTCAGTTTCAAGCGAAAGGACCGGCCATGGGCACAAGCCCACCAGGCCACCTCCTAGGGTCCCGAGTTTTGGGGCCCGAAATAGGACCCCCAATTCAGTAGATTTAGTAAATATTCGTTGCTCCAAATTTATGACGGATTGCTGAACATAGCTCAGTAGTATAATGAGGCCCATGCCTAGCACCTTGATGCTCTTTCGTCTTGGTTTTGAACCTTCTTGTCTCCCCTTTTTTTTTGGAACAGAATCTTGTATTAAGAAACAGCCCAAAGAGAGGGGGGCAACCCTCTTACAAAATAACCAGGCCACTTAAGGCCAAACAAGAAACAACCAAAACAAAATAGACTATCTGAAGTCAAAACAGCAAAAAGAAAAGACACAGCTCCATGACCAACTAAGCTAAGCACAACTAGCCTTGGCAAAAATAGCAGGATTGAGCCCCAAAGCCACTTAGCAGTCTTGGTTCTCAGCAGATACAGGCACATTCCTCCATGAACTCACCCCAGCCTCGATCTCATCCCAAATACATTTCACCGAAGCAGAGTGGTCCATACCATGTTGTCTAAACGTATGGCTATTTCTCTCTTTCCGAACTGCATAAACAGTGGCAGCATTAGCAATGCAGAGTTTGTAGACAGAAAACTTCAATAATTTCCCCATACAGTGCTGACTGCCCCATTGAATCTCAGGTACAAGGTCCCAAGAAGGCAAGCCTGGGCCTCAAAATGACTTTATCTTGTTACACACCTGGGAAACATACACAGTCAAAGAGCAGATGGTGATGCGTTTCCACACCACCAGAACATAGAACACAACTTCTATCATTAATTATGCCCCAATTAGGCAAGCGATCTTTAGTCGATAATCTGCCCAACACAGCAATCCACATCATAAAAGACCACCAAGTAACTTGATGCTTATGCCAAACCATCTTGTACCAAGATACCTCTGGAGCCTCTGTCCTTAAAGCTTCCCAAGCAGACTTAGCACTATATGAACCATTGGGAGTAAAGAGTCCATATAACTCTATCAGCCCTTTCAACATGAGGAATCAAACTAGGATCAGTACCAGCACGAATAACAGCCGTAACACCATTCCTTTCTCTAGGCCATCTCCATCCTCCATTGTGAATGATGGAGCAAACTCTGGCACTAAGGGATCTGCCCAGATTGTAAACTACATTTTCTTATCTCCAAACATCTGAAACAAAGGCCCTAGAGTATGCCAATTGTCCAGCCACAGAAAAGTGGATTGACCATCACCAATAACAGACTTGATGAACTTGATCCCATACTCTCTGAGACCAAAAATTTTCCTTAAAGTCCATGAAGTGTCAGCTGGCAGCTTCATGGACCATAAACAATGATCCTTTATTACATAGGAATGAATCCATTTGACCCAAAGAATATCCTCGTTTTTACTCAAGGCCCATAAATGTCTCATCATTGAGGCTCTGTTCCATTACTTAAGCCTTCTAAAACCTAGTTCACCCTCCTTTTTAGGCACGCACACACTGAGCTCCAAGACACTTTAACCCCAGTAATTGTAAGATCAACCCCTTTCCACAAGAAAGCATTTAAAATACCTTCAATTTCCTTTACCAGTTTACGAGGGTGAATAAAATTGAAGACCAGTAAACTTTAAAAAGCACAGAGCCAATCAATTGTCTCTGCCTCCATAGGAAAGCACCTTGTTAGACCAGAACTGCACTCTCTTCAACATTCTTGTCTCCCCTTGTTTAGGCAGTAGTGGTACTTGACATTAAAATCAAATCTTTCTGGTTTCTAGTACAGGAGTTTCAAACTGGAAATCCCAAAAACCACTGTGTGCACAATGCCAATACACCAAGGCACTAACTTCATTACCAATTGGCATAAACAATCATATATCAAATCCTGAAGTTCCTCCTCATAGTACAACTTTATAATTTTTGCGTGGTGGTTCTTTTTTACAAAAATAAACTGTTAGAAATCCTTAATCCAACGAAGGACCTAAATTACTGAATAAAAATACTTCCAAATGACGTTTTAATGAATCACTTGACTATTAATATCCACTACTAAACTGATTCAATTTAAATTTAAGCTAGAAAACATATTATTGTGGAACATTGTAGTAACGGTTTTTAAAACTATATCACTATATTGTATTCATATTTATTGATAAAATTACTTCCAAATGACCTTTTTTTTGCCTACGGCCCCCCAAACCTCAGGGTCAGCCTTGTCAAGCGAACACAATTTGATATGTATGCTTCCCCCCTTCCCAACAAGAAAGCATTAGTGATTTGCCTCTGCCCCTAGTCGCAGGAATCTTTAAAGTCAATTGCGTAATATAGTATAATTAAGCTATATTATAGGGTATTTTCTCATTTTTTGGACAAAACGTAGGATATATCATAGAATGTATTCCTTATTGTAGGACATCATAAAATCATTAAAGAAAATTTAATTTTGCTCTTTATGGTTTGGCCTCGGAGCAGTTTAATCCCAAATGTTCAAAAATAGGCATGTTACCTTATTTGGTTTTGGACTGGTAGAGCTTGTTGCCCATTGGTTAATTATAACCTCAAAAACTAGTATATGAGCCTGAGCGGCCTCTCCTCTCATTGCCAATTGGTTTTGAGTTGGATGTTTTAACATGGTATGAGAGGTAGTCTTTCGGAGGCTTTTGGATAAGACTTTTTTGATTGATTGTTCTGATGTTTTTGCTTTAAGCGCACCTTGTTTCATTGTTTGTTGTGCTTCCTATGTCATGGATATGTTTTTTACCTCTCCACGTGGGGGACTGGGGTCGCACGTGCGAAGGAGTGTTAGAGCTTGTCCTACATTAGTTAATTATAACCTCCATAACTAGTATATAAGCTTGAGCGGCTTCTCTCCAATTGGTTTGAGTTGGATACTTTAATATCGACTAAAGTGCAATGCTAACTCTCTCATACAGACATAATTAAAATGACCTTAATATCTCACTCCAAAATTTCTTCTGTTCGCTCTCTTTTTTGGGTATTCTCTTTCTCTTCTGTGCAGACCACAACTAACCACCATAGGAGGTGGTGGCAAGGGAAATGGTGGCAGCTGAGGCAGTTGGGGACCACAAGAATTGGGTGGGGGGGGGGGGGGTGCGTGCGGCGGCGACAGAGGGCATAGGGGATTGCGGCAACGACAAACGACGTCTCTAGATGGCCGACACCGCTGCTGCTCCACTTATCCTTTTGTAGGGTTAGGTTTTTTAGTTTTTTCATATTCAGTAGGCAAATATGAAGAAAATGTATATGAGTGCTGTTATGCATTGCCAATTGGCTTTGAGCTTTTTGATTTTGCATGTAAACTCTCAGATAGGCATTTTGTATGATAGTTTTGCCAATACGGACATAAATCATACGACAGTGACTCGAAGTGTAAGATGGCCAAAACCATGAAGGGGCAAAGTGTGCTTTTTCCAGATGCTAAGAGCATCCACAATGTAATAATCAAAACCAAAAGGTTGCTAAAGTTAGTAATGTGTGCTCAAAAAAGTGCTCACATTGTAATAACCAAACTTAGCAACTTCTTAGCAACATATCAAACTTTAGCCTTTGGATAATCAAAACTAGCAACCTTTTGCCAATAACCAAATTTATTGGACCCCACATCTTCTCAATAAGTACACCTATCATGGGAGAGTAAAACTCACTCTCCATAAAACAAATGCTTTATTGGTAGGTGAAACTCATTCTCCACTTTGGCAAGTGGTTGTGCATTCAACAATATTGATCACTTTATGAATCTTAACAAATGCTCTCCACTTTCACTTATTTACTAGAATGTCATTCAATGTAGACCATTAGATTGAGAAGAAAAAAATTGACCGTTAGATTTAAATTTTTGCCAACCCATTTTGATTATGGGCAAAAAGTAAACAATGTGGGACTTGACATTGTTAATTTTAACAAACTCTAAATGGATAATCAAAAGATGATGTGACAATTTTTGGTTATCCAATTTTGATTATTACATTGTGGATGCTTATGCTTCAGAGCCAATAGAGATTTTGCAATAGGGACCTAACCACCTCAGCCTAGGGGCCAATATAGATTTTGCCCAACATTTCGGAGTAAACTTTATGATCTACTAAACGTTGAAATAATGTAAACTTGTCCTGTTCTTTTGGAATATGGTCTGCCCGTTATTGTTCCATTTCCTTGGAGTCGAAATGTTACAATTTCCTTTTGCCATAGAAGTTCCTTTACTGTTTCATGCCGTATATGTGACTTGCTATTGGGAAGAAAATTATATCAAAAGTTTTTGCTCAGAACCCTGGTGAGAAGGAAAGGTTTTGGTTTTTTGGGGACCTAAGCATAGTTGTGGGAAACCTTGTGTGCTGCAGGCAGGAGTATCTGGCTCTTCAACAGAGCCTGCCCAAGTGCCAAGGGATATTGATCTTTCTCCTGGACAACCTTTGCAATCCAATCAACCCTCAGGCAGCCCTGGTGTTATTGGCCGTAGAAGCATTTCAGACCTTGGCGCAATTGGTGATAACATTGGTGGATCATCTGCAAATTCTGGTGAAATGCGTGACCAAGTACACAATTTGCAGATGCTTGAGGCTGCTTTCTACAAACTTCCTCAACCCAAAGACTCTGAACGTGCAAAGAGCTATATTTCGGTAAGGAAGCCTCTTGTTCGACTCTCTGTTGCATCAGAAGAGTTGGGGAAAGTTTTTTTTTAATTTTTCTAGTTTCTTTTGGCTTCCTCCAGATGAACCCTGCAGTGACTCCTCCTAGCTATCCTCAAGTACAGGCACCTATTGTCAATAATCCTGCATTCTGGGAACGACTGGGAGCTGAAAATAATGGCATTGATACCTTATTTTTTGCATTTTATTATCAGCAGGTAGTTTGAACTTCTATCAACTTCTTTTTTTTTTTTCATTCTGCAACATAATGTTGGAGGCAATGTTATCTAGATTGTGTTCTAAAGTCAACCAACCCTCTTCTGCAGAATACTTATCATCAATATTTGGCTGCAAAAGAGTTGAAGAAGCTATCGTGGAGATACCATAGGAAATATAACACATGGTTTCAACGGCATGAGGAGCCTAAAGTCACCACTGATGAGTATGAGCAGGGGATATATGTATACTTCGATTACCATATCAACAACGGTGATACACAACGTGGATGGTACGCTTACTCAACTATGCTGCTCTATTCTATGTTGTGCAGTACTTAATATTGTCCGAGTTCCGAGTTTGAGTCCGATTGGTTTTTCCGGGTGGGAAAATAGCCTATTAGGATTGTTCCACGAGGAACAGGATAGGAACATGGTGCACAACATGCTCTAAAGTTTGGTACAAGGGTTTCGTTTGGGATTTCTATAAGCCGGTTTTTTGGATTCTCACTGAAGAAGCCAAGCTGTTTGGGATGGCTTATATCATTTTTCTTTTGGGTTTCGAGAAAGGCTGAACAGATCCAAAAGTAAAAAAGAAAGGCTGGAGCTGTTTTAGTTTTATCTTTTTCTTTTTTGCTAAAAGAAGGAAAACATGGAGCTTCGATGGGCCTTGCATGTCTCTGTGTGTGAGAACCTTTGGACTATGGGAGGAGTCACAAGCAGTAGTGTGATAGAATCAGAACTGTTTGTAAATGCTTTCGTATAATCTTCTTGTTCTCTTTTTTTTAAAAAAAAAAAATCATGTGGAAACCCTAAAACGAGGCCTCCTTGCCAAGTTATCTGTTCAGCATATGGTTTGCCTCAAGGACGGATTCAGAAATGTCGTTTATTGGGGGCACCTTGTTAATTATAGTGGCGAAAATTTATTTTTCTAGTTAACCACAATAAGATCGTTACATAATTAAGACATGCATTACAAACTATAAAAATATATAACACATACTTTCACTTAAATTATGTAAAAATCAGCACAAAATCTCAAATAAAATTTGAGAGTACGTTTACATGAACATCGACAAGTTTTAGAATGAACAATATAGTTTTATTAATGATATTATTTTAAAATATTACTCTTAGATGGTTAAAAATAAGTAGAATTAAGAAAAAATCGATCCAGGTAGACAAATAGTTCAAAAATCAACAAGTATAAATGCATCACATGACGAAATTGAAACATAAAACTAATTGTATATGTATATTTTCAAGATATATGCACTTGTTTATGTGTAATAGCACACTTAATTTCATAATTATAAAAAATATATAAAATATAATAAAATTATTTTAGTTTCGAGCGGGGCACATGCCCCCACGTGCCCCCCTTTCCCTCCGTCCCTGGTTTGCCTTTACCCCAACTTGAAGATGTTCACCTAAAACTTCTAAAATGGTTGAGCTAGTTTTTTTCTGTTGGCAACAAGATTGTCCTCTACAGTGCCTAATGATTAGTTATATTTTTTAGAAGGCGTTTTTATATGGTTAAAATAGGGTGTTATGGTGTATAATTTCCTGAAAGCGAAAGCACCTTTTATGATTGGTTGTAATGACTTCTGGCTATTCTAATGTACATCCAGGTGCCAAAAAATCAAGACTGAATTCACTTTCGAGTACAACTATCTTGAAGACGAACTTGTTGCATAGAAAATGTACAGAACCCTGTACATTGACGATCATATGTTACCTTCCAGCTGTTAGTGCCGATGCTGACAGACTCAAAACTTCCTTACAGTCAACTAAGTTTTGAATTTTCAACTTGAAAAGCCATTTATGAAAGGCCGTCCATATTCTTGGCATTTTAATTGTTTTTTCCCTATCCCGACGAAGGATAAATCACTAAATCCATCTTGTCCTTTGTATTTCCAATTCCCCGTGATATTCTGTCTTTTTCCTGCAATATCGTACTGACAAATTGTATATCGACTTAAAATCTGCTACTATGTTTTTAAGTCATGAAGTGCACAAGTACATGACATTTATTCTAAATACACAAAGGGAGAGCATCAGTTTAGTGTGTCTCTTGTTTTTTAAGCCCATCACAAAAGTAATTTTCATGATTGCCCCTCTAAAAATTATGTATTTATGTCTATTTTTAACTTGTCATTGAATATTTAATAGGGGCAAAATAGTAATCAATTTAAAATCACCTATCATAACCATCATCCCACTATTTCCAGTTCCACTCATCCCACCCAGTGCCCACCTTCTAGTACGCCCACAAAATGGATTGAGAAATGCCATGATACATGAAAAAGAAATATGAAAGTGTCCACAAAAGATAATGGACGGTTTGAATTCACACTCGCTCGTGTGAATTCGAGCCGTCCATTCTCTAACGTGAACATTTTCATAGTATTTTGAGAGCACGAGTTTAGTGTTTCCCATTTTTTAAGTCCCGTCACAAAAGTAATTTTTATGATTGCCCCTCTAAAAATTATGTATTTATGACTATTTTTAACTTACCATTGAATAATGAATTGGAGCAAAAATAATACTGTAATCAATTTAAAATTACCTTTCATAACCATCACCCCACTATTTCTAGGACCACATATCCCACCCACTGCCCACCTTCTAGTACTCCCTATGAATGTATGGCTTTCCTTTTTCCTTTTCCTCTCTTTCTTTAGGGATAAAATGGATTGAGAAATGCCATGATATACATGAAAAAGAAAATGCGAAACATAATGGACGGCTCAAATTCACACTCGAGCTAGTATAAATCCGAATCGTTCATTCTCTAAGAGCATCTACATTAGGTTCATTTTTTCTCCTGTAACACTATAATAACGAGTAAAAGGGAAAAAAAAATGTAGTGTATCAGCCTCTCTTATTGCTTGGTTAAAGAAACAAATGCTACAGTTCCTCGGCTCTTGTAAAGAGAAACTATTCATAGGCTTAAATTTTTATTTTTTAATGTGTTCGTCTCACATGGCTCTGGCATGACTTCCTTCTCAAGCACTAAAAACAAAAGTACTAGATTATTGAATTTTAAAAATCTCAAAATATAATGGGTTTGATGTTTAGAGCAATACTTCATCCGTTCCAAATTGTTGGTTCTATACAAAAATGCTGCAATTTTTGGATTAAAAAATAAAGTATTTCCGTGCATAATTTTTAAATTTATTTGACACCCAATTTAATTTCTTAGCTAGTTTTTTATTTAGTGTCAAGAAACTTGAAAAATTATGTATGAAAGTACTTTATTTTTTTATCCAAAAATTAAATGTCTGTTCGTATGGGACCAATAATTTGGACCGAATGCAGTAAAATATGACTCAGCAAAATAATAAATGTAACTTTTTAAGTTATAATTTTACTTAAATTTGTTGAGGCTAATATGAATGCTTTTCAAATATAGCCGTTGCAAAAATATAGCCGCAATAGAGTATTACTTTTGAGAAGAAATAAAAAAAATAGCGTTTTAATATTATATTAGAATAAGGAAATAATATATTGATAGGTCATATCTTTATTCTTCAGCTGGTCCCAAGCCTGGATAAAAGAGGAGGATTGTGCGTTAGGTAGCTGACAGTCAGCACATTAAAAAAATTTGCCAGATCTTTATGACATGAATTCAAATTTGATTACGAGACATGCTAGGGCGTTCCCTTTAAGTAACGCGTTGTGCCTACCTTCGGGTGCTTCAAAAAATGAGCAAGGGACGCCACATTGGTGCCTAGGTGTGGTGATAAGTGAGTATGGGTTCTCGTGCGTGCCTAGACGAGTGCAGGTAAAGAAGCTAGCCCAGGACTATATGATTCGTTTAGCAACATGGAATATAGGGACATTAACGGGTAAGATTAAGGAGTTAGTTGACATCATACTTAGGAGGAGGATTAGTATAGCTTGCTCTCAGGAGACTAACTGGTAGAGGGGAAAGTTAGGGAGATAGATGACACATATTATAAGTTTTACTATACATGTCAGGATAGACATAGAAATGGGGTAGGTATCGTAGTAGATAAACACCTGAAAGATTAGGTAGTGACAGTAACAAGAAAAGGAGATCGGATTATTTCAGTTAAGTTTGTGATCGGAGAAAGTATAGTTAATATTATTAGTGCTTACGCACCCTAAGTAGGCTTGGATGATCTTATTAAAGAGCAATTATGGGAGCAAATGGATATCGTGGTTCAAGGGATACCTTTTGGGGGGAAGCTATTTATATGAGGCGATTTCAATGGTCATGTGGGAGTGCATAAGTAAGAGTATTAGAAGGTGCATGGTGGCTTTGGATTGGGTAACCTTAACGAAGGTGGTAGGGAGGATTTTAGATTTCGCGGTAGCTTTTGACCTTATAGTTGGGAATACTCTCTATAGGAAGCTAGAAGAGTATTTAATTACCTTTAAGAGTGGAGTCAATAGCAGCCAAATCAACTATTTTCTTGCTGGAGGTGCAGACCGCTTAACATGTAAGGATTGTAAGGATATGAACGGAGAGTGTCTAGTAGCACAATATAGATTTTTGGTATTAGATGTTTGTCTCAAAGGAAATAATAGAAGGAGAAAGGAAACTAGATGCCCACGGACTAAACGGACTAAATGGTGAGGCCTAAGAGGGGAGAAATTAGAGGTATTCAAGGAAAAAATATCTTAAGAAGTATGGTGGGGAATGGAAGGCGATAGTAACAATATGTGGAATACGATAGCTGACGGTATTAGAAGAATATCAAAAGAAATTCTTGGGGAGTCGAAGGGAAAAAATCCAATTTCTAATGAGACATAGCGATGGAATGACGAGATTCAAACTATGGTAAAAGTAAAAAAAAAGTGCTTTAAAATGTGGCAAAAGGACTGAAATGTGAAAAAATTTCTGGGTTATAAGTAAGTTAGTAAGGAAACTAAGAAAGTTATTAGGGATGCTAAGTTAAAAACCTATAAAAATTTCTACGCTAGATTCGATAGTAAAGATGGAAAAAAAATTATTTATAAACTTGCTAGGTTACAAGAAATGAAAGTTAGAGACGTTTCTCAAGTTAAGTGTATAAAATGTAATTATTCGATGGTGTTAGTGAAAGACAAAGCGATCAAGAATAGATGAAAATTGTATTTCGATATGTTGTTAAATGAGAAACATGAAGGAGACTTTGGTGGGGAGAAAGTGTTTGTATCTGACGAGAACATAGAATATGAGTTTTATCCAAGAATACAAAAGTTCGAAGTGGTTAAAATTTTGAAAACGATGAAGCCGGGTAAAGCCCTAAAACTATATGGTATCCCTATTGAAGTGTGGAAAAGTCTAGGTGACTTGGAGGTGACTTAGTTGACGAAGTTGTCCAACAAAATTATTATGACTAGAATGATACCTAGTGAATGGAGAAAAAACACCTTAGTACCTATCTATAAGACTAAAGGGGATATTCAAAACTGTAACAACTATAGAGGTATTAAATTGATGAGTCATACGATGAAATTGTGGGAAAGAGTTATTAAGTATCGCTTGAGGATGGTGACTACGGTGTCAGAGAAATAGTTTGGGTTCATGTCTGGAAAATCAACTATGGAAGCTATCTACCTATTAAAGAAATTGGTAAAAAAACACAGAGTAAATAAGAAGAATCTTTATATGGTTTTCATAAACTTAGAAAAGGTTTATAATAGAGTGCCTAGAGATATTATATGGTGGGTTCTGGAGAGAAAATGAGTGACCAAAGAGTATATCGAGGTGATTAGAGACATGTATAAATGTGTCGTTACTACCATTAGATCACCAGTACTGGAAACAAGTGGATTTTCTTAAGGGTCAGCTCTGAGCCAGTATCTCTTTGCCTTAATTATGGATGAATTGATTAGACAATTTCAAGAAGATATTCCATGGTGCATGGTATTTGCAGATGACATTGTCTTTGTAGATGAAACCGTTAGAGATGTTAATACAAAACTAGAAATTTGGAAGGAAGTATTAGAGTCAAAGGGTTTTCAAATAAGTAGGAGTAAAACTGAGTATATAGTGTATAAGTTTAGTGGTATCAGTAGTGCGCATGAAGAAAGACTAATGATCCAAGACGAGGAGATTCCAAAGAGTGATCATTTTAGGTATTTAGGCTCAATTATTAGTAGAGATTGAGAGATTGCTGATGATGTGACCCATAGGATCCAAGTGGTGTGACTCAAGGGTACTTACAAAATTGAAAGGAAAATTTTATGGAATTACCATAAGACCAGCCATATTTTATGGAATAGAATGTTGGCCTATTAAAAAATAATATGTAAAGAAGATGGGTGTAGCGGAAATGAGAATGTTGATATGGATGTGTGATAAGACTAGATGAGACAAGATTGGAAATGAAACAATTCATGAGATGATAGGTGTAGTACTTATAGAGGAGAGATTGAGAGAAAATATACTAAGGTGGTTTGGGCATGTTTATCATAGACCAGAAAATACAATAGTTAAGATAGCGAATAGAATAGCTCTATATAGCAATGTTACGGGGAGGGGTAAACCTAAATTGACATTAGATACTGTAGTGCGCAAAAATATGAGTATAATAGATTTATGTGAATAAGTGGCCCTAGACAGAGCTCAATGAAAGAAACAAATGCATGTAACCGACCCCAAGTGATTGAAACGTGAAATTCGGTTTGATTTGGTTTGGTTTGGTTAGATTATAAGTTCGAATAGAAAATCTGATGCAATATACATTTTAAAAGTAACTAACTAAAGTAATAAAATAACATTTTAAGAGATAATTTGATCTAAAATTTAAAGTGTCTTACGTGGATGGTCTAACCTTGACAATTGGACATCGGGAAATGGGAGGTTGCCAATGGAATACTGTCACGAGAACCACGTATGGATCACGTGACGGGGAAGACGATTTCAACGCGAAGTCGCGGAGTATCCTCGGCTTGGCGAGGAGTGGACCGTGGTTTTCATTTCCTCGGATTTCACAATCGCCGATCTCATTCTCTCCTTCCAGGCGTCCAATTTCCAGATTCTGACCTATTCTATTGCCGTCAGTCAGCTTCTGACGTCGGTCGTTATACTTTCTCACCTCCCTCTAATAAGGTGTATCCTCTCTTTCTCGCTCTATATTAGTATGTATATCATAGCATATGTGCTTGTGTTGTTGTGTTCTCTTCTTGTTTTCAAATGAACAAAAGAAGTCATCTGCAACTCTAAACAAATTTAGGTTGTTGTATCCTTTCCGATCTTATTTCTCCAGTCCAAATCTGGAAAGACAACAGTGTTTACTAGTTGAGTACTTGGGAGTGATGATTCTATTTAGGGGACCGCTACATTAAACAAAAAATGAGAAGAAAATTAAAAAAACAAGGGAAAGGTTAATAAGAAGCAAGCATTTGGGAAAGTAATTTATGCCTATTGCTTACAGTAAAAGTTTTTTTGAAGATTGATTGAATGACTAGTCATTCAAAATCAAATGTTTTCATGCCTATTGCTTACTTGTGTTACTCATAGGCTATGATCCCTAATTAAATACTCCGTATATTACACCAAGGTGATTATCAGAATTTCAAACATCCAATGGAACGTTTAATTTGAGACTATGCAGGGCAAGAGTCGTGCAGCGGTTTTCAGAGACAACACTTCTAAACAAGACTCGATTCTGACTTGTCTTATTTCAACACTTTACTCGAAATATTTCAGTTTTGGTAACTAGAAGGAAATTCTACAAAATCAGATGGCGCCTAACTTTCTTATTGCTTTCTTATCCCATAATTTTTTCTTTCATTTATGTGGCAACAGCTGTTCAATTGAAGTAACATACAAACTTGATCTAGCTAATAACTTCATTTTAAGTTTTCAAGCTTCTAACTAGGCTTCTGGTGTGTAACTTTATGGTTTGGGCGTGACAGGGAATCTATCTAAACTTACTACGCAATCCAAGATTATGGTACGGGCCAGAGATGCCTGTTGGGAACACTGTATCCTTGTCGATGCAACTAAACAGAAGGTGAAGTGTAATTATTGTCAGCGGGAGTTCAGTGGAGGAGTTTATCGCATGAAGTTTCATTTAGCTCAAATTAGAAACAAAGACATAGTACCCTGTCCAGAAGTCCCAGACGACGTGAGGGACCATATACAGATTCTACTTAGCACACCCAAGAAACAAAAAATCTCGAAGAAACAAAAGGTAGATCAGGCCGCCAATGGTCAGCAAAACAGCTCATCTGTTAGTGGTGGGGTCCATCCCAACCCTGTCTCGAGTGGGCAGCGTGGTAGTTCTTGTCCGTCTTTGTTATTCCTACGTTCTTCTCCAATTCCACAGCCAGCTGTAGATGATGCTCAAAATCAAAAGAAGGACGATGCTGATAAGAAGATTGCTGCATTTTTCTTTTACAATTCGATTCCTTTTGCTGCTGCCACATCTATTTATTATCAGGAAATGATGGATGCCGTGGCGGGTTGTGGGGCGGGCTACATAGCACCCAGTTGTGAAAAGTTGAGTTCTACACTCTTAGAAAAAGTAAAGGGGGATATAAATGCATATTATGAGAAATTAAGAAACGAATGGAAGGAAACAGGTTGTACGATCTTGTGTGATTGCTGGTCCAATGGTAGGACTAAATCACTTGTTGTTTTTTCAGCTACATGCCCTAAAGGTACATTATTTCTAAAGTCCGTCGATACATCTGGCCATGCGGACGATGGTCATTACTTGTTTGAGTTGCTTGAGTCTGTAGTTTTGGATGTTGGTGTAGAAAATGTTGTTCAAGTAATTACAGATAGTTCTCCTAGCTGTGTTTTCGCTGGAAGGCTTCTTACAACAAAGTACTCTTCATTGTTCTGGTCTCCATGTGCTTCGCATTGTGTTAACAAAATGTTGGAAGATTTCTGCAAACAAGAGTGGGTGAGTGCAGTCTTGGAAGAAGCAAATATGATCACAGGATACCTGCATAGTCATTCAGGGATTCTAAGTATGATGAGAAAGTTCACAGGTGGAAGGGACTTAATTAGACCTAGAATGCCTAAGGTCGTTGCTGATTTCCTCTCCTTGAGATCTATTGTGATTCAGGAGGATAATTTGAAACACATGTTTTCTCATCCGGAGTGGTTGTCTTCTTCTTATAGTAGATCTCCCGATGCGCAAGCTATTAAGTCCTTGTTGTGTTTGGATAGATTTTGGAAGTCTGCACATGAAGCTGTTAGTGTTTCTGAGCCGCTAGTGAAGATTCTAAGGATTGTAGATGGGGATATGCCTGCGATTGGCTATATATTTGAGGGAATGGATAGGGCAAAGCTCAACACCAAAGCATTCTATAAGGGTATTGAAGAAAAATATGTTCCTGTTTGGGATATAATTGATAGGAGATGGAATATGCAGCTTCACTCACCGTTACACGCAGCAGCAGCATTCTTGAATCCCTCTATTTTCTTTAGTCTAAACTTTAAAGTTGATTCAAGATTGAGGAACGGGTTTCAAGAAGCCATGATGAAAATAGCTACCGAGGATACGGACAAGATAGAAATAACCAAAGAGCATCCTTTCTACATAAATGCTAAAGGAGCTCTTGGAACTGAATTCGCAGTCATGGGAAGGACATTGAATGCCCCAGGTATGTATGTTAGCTTACATTTATTTCCAACTCACTTTGTATTAGATTAGGCCATTAGGCACATTCTTTTCTTCGGCATGGATGTCATCTACATATGCTATACCATATGCTAACCACAAGTAGTTCACGTATCGCCCTCTAAATATTCATAAAAAGAAACATAAAAAATCCACTTCGTCGCTCTTTATACTCTCCTAAGAAAGTCTGATGTAAATGGTGAACTTTTCCAACATTTCTCCCTTATTAGTAGGGCTGCTAAACGAGCCAAACAGCATGAGCTTTGCTCGACTTTTGGCTTGTTCAAACTCGTTCAAACAAAGGATAAGCCAGGCTCAATCACTTTGTAATGTTTGTTTACAATCAAACCCGGCAAAAGCCAAACACACCAATACAGGAGAACGTCAACATAGGAGTTGGGGATAGACCTACCCCAACAGCTAGATGGTAAGACCCCGTGCACCTTAACTATAGCTTTGCAGTGACACCCTTGATTGAATGTAGAGGATAGGTGAGAGGTGGTGACACACAACTGCCAATCCTAAAAGACCCTTCCCAGGTAGCAAGCTAGTTAGGAAAGAAGTCACGAGGGTTCATTTAAATAAGAGGTTCCGTTTTTTTTTCTTTTGCCGGAGGAATTTTGATAGATACGGTTGGATAAAAACACCATAAATCATAACATAAAAATGCATTGTCTAAGAATCCATAGTTTCATTTTTTATTCCAGTCCCCTTATAGCTTCCTTGTCCTAAGTATAAGATATAGATAAATCGGCAACATAACAACATTCTCGTTGCACTTGACAACGTTTTTGTTATGAAATATATTTTCATATTGAAAAAAGAAAAGAAAAGAAAATGCAAAATAAATGAATTAATTTACGGGTTCAACAACCCTTGACGCACAAGAGTATATAACCAACCCACCCTTCTTTATAACCTATTCACATTAGTGAAGCGGCTGGAAGGGAAGTTCACGTTTGTGAGACCTTAGTTGGGATGCATATGGGAGTCAACCTATGAGCACGGAAGAGTGTTGTACCTGTTGCTGTTAAAGGGAGAACTGCGAGGAGCCAACCCTAGTATGAGAGGACTGGGTTGGGCCAACTTATGGTGTACCGGTGCTTATGCCAATAGCAGCGTCCCTGTCTTTCTTTCACTTGGGCAAGACGTTGCTAATGCTTGACTTCACTGTGAAGCAGCTATCAAGCTAATAGAAGGCAGGCAGGGATTGTTGTCATGCTTTTAGCTGAGTGCTTTCCTTGCTTGTTGCTTTCCGAAAACGACCAAGGTAGGGATTTCAATGGTACCCAGATTAGTCACCATTTTTCTCTACAACAACGAGAATAAGATCTTATTTGTAATAAATAGTTTTGTTGGTTGGTTAATTGGTATTGGCAGTGTCCCTATTCATTCTGGCTTGTCTACTTCTGTTCTAGGTCCAATCCCTTAAAGTAGTTACCTTCGGTACAAGCCAAGCCTGATCATATGAGTGTTGGGCTTGATAGGCCCGTGAACATGGAGTCATTCCATAAATATTGCAAAGATACATTAAATCAATAAATCAATAAATATTGCAAAGATACATTAAATCAATAAATCAATAAATATTGCAAAGATACATTAAATCAATAAAT